>JBAGKO010000011.1:23381062-23393642 GCA_037177275.1 Acacia concinna | reverse complement strand
TCAACCTTGCAAGTAGGCACATTACCTTGTTCCCTTGATGATACATCCCTTTCCTCGAGGATACCTTACACTGGCTAGGTTTGATCTTGCCTGGCCAGGTTTGACCGAGCCTGGCTAGGTTTGACCCTGCCTGGCTAGGTTTGCCCTAGCCTGACCTTTCTGAACACAAAGCCCTTCAGTCCCTGAGTCCTCGAGGGTGGACACCTTTCCTCAAGGGTACCGTACCTTTTGACATTACTGCCAGGTTCTTACCATAACCTGGCTGTTATAGCCAGTTGTGCTAGGATCCTAGCTTTTGTTCAAAGACCAAATTTCCTCAAGGATGACACTCTTCCTCGAGGCTTTAGTGTAACCAAAGTTTCTGTTATGTTCCAATTAATTTGAACCAAGTGAATAATAAATAAATATGGTTACATAAATAATTTCTCTTAGTTTCTTATATGTTCTTTTACAAATCTTCCTAAGTTTGGTAATCATCAAAACATAGGATCCAACAGAAGTTTTATAAAAGTAATTTTTTATGGGAAATAACTGAAAAAGGCTTGAATCATATTATATAAATTACACACATATATATAAATATATTGTGATATTTATACTACCTCCGATCCTAGTTATAAAAATCTAGTTGACTCTTTTGGCTTCCTTAATCTCTTTAAAAAAATCAACTGAGTCTTATAATTAGGACCTAAGGGAGTCTTATTACATTTAAATATAGTATGATATTTATAATATCTCTGATATTAATTATAAGACCTAGTTGACTTTTTTGTTTCTTTAATCTCTCAAAAAAAACCAACTAGGTCTTATAATTAAGACCGGAGAGAGTCTTATTACACTTAAATATAGTATGATATTTATATTACCTCTTTGGTGCTAATTATAAGACCCAATTAAATTTATTTTAGAGAAGTAAAGGAAGCAACATATGTTACTTAATTATAACATATGTTGTGTTTTATCATATTATATATTAGTACGTAAGTCAAACAAAATAATTTAAAAAATGATACATTTTTATACTTTAAAATAAGGTAATTAGCTTTCTTAGGATTCTTTAAAAGTTAACTGGTTCTTATAATTATGACTGAAAAAGAGTAAATTATATTTTAAAACAGTGCCATCGTGTGAACATTGAATCGCGTAAAAAGCATGAAAATTGATGCTTTTGTAAATGAATCCGATTGCGCTTTGTTAACGATGTACTTAATCGTAGAACCAAACATTTTTTTTTCCTTCCCTTGCTTTTGCATTGAAACAGTGCCAAAGCTTACAATTGGGAGGCCCAATCGGCCTCCAAAACACACCCTTAGTTAGCAACTTTACACCGTTAGTCAACATCTCTCCTCATTTAGTCAATAATATTACTCGACTTACACCTTTAGTTAATGTTGTTATTTATTTAGTTAATATATTTATGTCTTTAGTCATTTTCATTACTTAGTTAGTCAATACCATTACTCATTTAGTACTTTATATTACTTATTTAATCAATACCATTATACACATATATTATTAGGGAGAATTCTAAAAAAAGATATTGGAAATAGAGAAAAGACAATTCAGTACAGTGAAATCTGAAAATCCCAAATCAGTCTGTTTTGTACTTTTTTTGGGTAATTATGAAAATGTCACTGAATTTTTCACAACACTAGTTTCGTAATTCACAACACCAGGTACTACGTATTTACAACTCACAGTGTAAATACGTAGTACCTGGTGTTGTGAAAAATTCAGTGGCATTTTCGTAATTACCCAAAAAAAGTACAAAACAAATTGACTTGAGATTTTTAGATTTCGCTGTACTGAATTGTCTTTTCCCTATTTCACTTGTCTTTTTTTAAAATTTTCCCATATTATTATGCATATATATATATATATATATATATATATCTATGCGGTGTTGGAGCAAAGGTGGGGTGGTTCAAATTCCACCTTGGTTCCACATTTTAAAAAAGTTTAAACCCCTCCCAAAAAAAAAAAAAGTCACTAGTCCGAAGTTCTAGCAACTGGAGAGTGCCAACCAGCGACGGTGCTTCAGTGAGAGTGCCCTTTTCTTTTGTTTTTTTAAAAAAAATTAAAATTGAGGGGCATAATTGTACAATCACCAAAATCTTAAAATCTCAAATTGATGATCCTGTCTCCTTTCTGTCATACCCAAGTGAGATTTTTTTTAGTTTTATAAATTTAAATGGTATTTTATTAGAATTTTCTTTTTATTCTAGTAGTTATCTTTTTGGAATAATGCTTCGAATTCTCTATAGCTCTAGAGCCGAACATGAAAAAGATTGGAATTAATTCCTTGCTTGGAATGGAATGAAGACTTGTTTGGCCAAAGATTTTGGTGACTTTATCCATATATTTTACAATATTTTCGCTTCTGCATACCAAAATTAAAATAAAAGTCGACAAAGATACACCTATAATCATTTAATTTTAAACAAGGTTTTGTTTTGTTTCTTAATTTTAATTAAATTTTTTTATGTCTTTTAGCCTTGACACTGTTATAAAATGCTGACATCAAAATTTTAAATGTTGAGATTACATTCTTACTATATGGAGAGATTTTTAAGTTTAATTTTTAAAATAATAAACATCGTTACAAATAATATCATTAGAAGCTCACGGCGTTGCTGCGATTAATTAGAATATTGAGATTAAAATGATACTTTATAAAGTAAAGAGGGAGAATTTCAAAAAAATACCTCCCCAAATTCTAAAACCTTAAAAGAGATGTTAACATTTCAAAAAGATATTAAGGTACCATGGACCAAATTGGGGTTTTGAAATTTTGCTGACATGAATAGTGACCAACATGAAGTAACGAAAACCATTACTCTTCTGGTGAAAACCATTACTCAAATGGTGAAAATCCGACACTGTTCACGTCATGGGTACATTCTTCTCTCTCCTCTGTCAGATGAACAGTGTTAATGTCAATGTCAGTGTCAGATGAATAGTACTGTCAGAGGAAGGGAGAGAGAAAGTGATCAACACGAAATAGCGAAAACGATTACTTTTCTTGCGAAAACTATTACTCAAATGGTGAAAATACACTACTGTTCACGTTAGTGAATTTTGAGGGGAGAGAGTGAGTAACACGGACTAACACAGATTAGCGAAATCCATTACTCTTCTTGTGAAAACCATTACTCTTCTTGAGAAAATCATTACTCATCTTGTGAAAATTACTACTATTCATGTCAGCAAATTTCAAAACCCCAATTTGGTCCATTGTACCTTAGTGTCTTTTTGAAATGTTAACATCCCTTTTGGGGTTTTTGAATTTGGGAAGGTATTTTTCTAAAATTCTCCCAAGTAAAAAAACCAGATTGAAATACTATACTCCCTCCGGTTCTTTAACATAAAAGTTGTTTGACTTTTTTAAAGAGATTAAGAGAGCTAAATTAATTAGATTAAATTATTTATATATTTATTTTTTAAAAACTAATGTGCCAGACTTATAAACTTATATTTAAGGGAAATTTACATTAAAGTCCCGAGTAAAGAAATATACGTTAAAGAGGTTTCATGAAATTAATAAAAAACTTACTATTAGCTCCCAAAGGACTTTTTGTGATTAATTTGAATTGAGCAATTACCCTTACACCCTTAGTTGTCAACGGTAGCCTTAAGGTTGTTAATAATCATCCCTATTTTTAGTTATCAATGACAGCTTGAGGGTTGTTAAGGGTCGTTCCTGGAGTTGTCAATGACGGCCTTGTCATTAACAACTCTAGAGGCTATCGTTGACAACTATCCCCAGGGGTAGCCATTAACAACCCCAGGGATGACCTTTAACAACCATCGGGCTATTATTGACAACTAAAAATAGGAGTAGTTATTAACAACCCCAAGGCTGTCGTTGACAACTAGGGGTGCAAGGGTAATTGTACAATTCAAATTAATCACAGAAAAGTCCCTTAGAAGTTGACAGTAATTTTTTCATTTCATGGGACCTCTTTAACGTATATTCCCTTACTCGGGATCTCTACACAATTTTTCCTATGTTTAATATAATACTACATAGCATATATTATTATTAAGTAATTTATTCAGTTTCCTTAATATCTTAAAAAAATTAATTAATTTTTTTTATTAAAGACAGATGGTAATATAAGTTAGAGGACTAAAAATATACTTTTATGTGTGTGTAGGTATAGGTAGAGAGCAAAAAACCGGACCGGACCGGCCGGTTCGACCGGTCCAACCGGGAACCGGGCCATGGTCCAGTCCGGTCTTATATAAAACCGTTGACCGATTCGACCTGGTCAACGGCCGGTCGAACCGGTCAGACTGGGAAAACCGGCCGGTCCGGTTTTAAGAAAAAAGAAAGAAAAAATAATACTTCCCATTTATTTATGAAACTTAGCGAGAATTCACTGGAACTAAGCATTTTTTTAAAGTATATCTCCCTTTTTCAAAAGTTACGGGGGCGCTGCCTCCTGCAACCCCCGCAAGGGGCGCTGCCCCTTGACCCTACCCGCTAACCGGCTAGTGGGACTGCCATAACTAACTCTGTGTAGCGTGTTACACTAATTAAGCCTAATAATTCACACAAAATAGTGATTTATCAGCCTGTCGTTTGGGTATTTAATAATAACATATAAATTATAATATTTTAATATGCCCAATTCAATAGCCGGTTCGACTCTCGATCCAATCCGGTTGAACCCTTTGAACCCTAAACCCATACCGTGATCGGTTTTTTGTAACTAGGTATCTTGGGGTCGGAGAGACAATCCTATTCAAAGACGGTCATACACTAAACATGAACGTGAGCACTAAAAATCCACCAAACCTAAGATGCACACTTTTAACAAAAAGCTTTTGAATTAAAGTAAGTCTTTTGTTATACTTGTATAAATCTTGTTCTCACTTATCCTTCCCGTTGGTCAACCATCAGATAATATGTTTTTTTGGACATATAATATACCTCATAGTTGGGTGGAAAATATTCTGGCAAGAATCTAACAAGTCTTATAAAATTATTTTATATTGATTTTTTTTATATCGTCAAAAGTACTATAAAAATGTTCAAAACAAAAAAGTGTACTTAAATAAAATAATTTGAAAGATTTTTGTAACATCCCTATTTTTAATGAATTAATATAGAAAATTAATAGAAGTTTAGAGTGTCTAGAGAATTAAATTTTTTGTATTTAGTGTTAATAATAATAAAAAAAAATTTGTTTTAGGTAAGTTATATTTTAAAATAATATAATCAAAGTTAAAATTTTCTAGGAAAGGAGAGAATAGTATTGTTGAGATTGGACAAATAAAGATTCCTAAAGTTAATTTAAATATTTGAAAAGATATATTATGTATAATAGATTTTATAAGGACATATTTAGATTATGAGACATTATAAGAAATAATTCAAATATTTATAAAATCATGATATTAGATTTAAGATTTAAAAATATTAAAGTTACTTACATTATAAGAATAATAAATAAATATACAGATATGATAAGAGAGAGACTTAGGAGCCCATATATAAGTATAAATTAAAATTAAGGTAGGTTAAACAATTTTCGCACTAACGTGAGGTAGTCTTAATAAAACAATGGTGGATGTATCTTGATGGGAGGTTATTCTTTTTTTTTTTTTTGGTGATATGAGAGTTTATTCTTAGAGGAAATAAAGGGATGAAATTATTGTATAAAAGAGGAAATAAAGTGGTGGATTTCTAGGTATACACTAGTTAGTCCTCTGGCCCATTGTATTTAATAAGGCATTGACGTCTCACTGATGTATTGGGGGAAGCCGGTCTTGTGTTCTATGGATTTTGGTTAGTCCATATCACTTAATCAGTGAGCTTGTTAAGTTACTACCAGTCACATGGGTTAATACTAGCATATAAGTTCAGTCAAAGGAAATATGTCAGGAGGTAATAAGGGAAATTAGAGAGTGAATTGTTAAATATTAATAATTGTGCACTCATGTGATAGATTTGAATTTGAAACAAATTTATGATATTGAAAATTGATATGCATGGATTATTTAATATTTTTAAAAAATATTATTGTCTCACTTGACACCTCACAGGCACTTGTCATATGCCCAATGAGATGGTTACTGAGACATTGTCTCACCCCATTGATCTAACATTTTCCAGGTGACAAATCTCGTAATGGTCCAACAAGGGGACTCCAGAAGATTAAATTATTTATTCTAAGAGTAGTGCTTATATTCTTTTAATTTATGCTGAATTATCATATATTTGTCACGTTATGACTCATTTCAACAGTTTAGTTTATTTTTAAGATTTGACATATTTATTTCATACCTTTAATTTTCTATCATATATTTAATATTTCGAGTAGTCTTGAGGCCTTAAGATTGTATTTCAAAACTTATAGGATCTCATTTTAACTTGATTTTAATTTGGTAAAGAATGTTTATTTGGGCATCAAGAAGCCCAAGCCTAATTATGTGTTTGAATAAAAGGGATTTTATTCTTTTAACCATGATAGTCCTTTTAAAAATTTAGTCTTAAATATTTCTATCATGGTTAACTTGTTTGATTATAATTATATAATTACAATTAAATTAGAATTTTAATGTTATTCAATTAATAATTGAGTTAATTATTCTATTAGGAAAAATGTTTTTACACTTTTTATAAATACACAAACACTATTTTGAATTTATTTAAATACTAGTTTGCATTTAAAATAATATATCATATTTATCTTTTTCCCTTTAAGTAAATTTGTTTATCAAGCTTTTCACCCTTTAATAAATGGAAAAAATCTCAGATAAAGAACTCTAAAGATACCAAATGACAAAAAAAATGCTTTTTGAATATTCATAATCCCAAAAACAATGTTATACTCAATTTATCTTTTTTTGAAATTAAAAGAAAATGACTAAATTGCCCTTACATATATTTTTTAAAACAAGTTATATTACCCCATCAGCCATTGCCGCTGCCGGAGCTCTGATGACCCGACAAGCCCCCGATGACCACCCTGCTCCGACTACAGGAGCTCCAGTGGCAGAATATTCCCTAGTGAATTAATATTCCCAAAGTGATAGGGGTGGAGTTCGAAGTCTCACCACTTGGTTTAAAAAATTCACAACTTTTCATTTTTTTAAGCAAAAGAACTCACAACTTTTCATTTTTTTTAAGAAAAAGAATTCACACTATTAGAATATTCACAATTTTATACAAGGATTTCACAAGTTTAAATAAGGAATTTACAACTTTTGTGTTTGAAGTTTTAAAAAAAATTCATACTATCAAACTATTCACAAGTTTAGATAATTAAAGAATTTGCAACTTTAAATATAGAATTTACAGCATTCATACTATCATACTATTTACAAATTTAGATAAATAATGCACAATTTTAGATAAAAAAATTTACAACTTTAGATAATAAATTTGCAACTTTCATTTTTTTAAATAAGAAAATTCATACGATCAGATTATTCACAAGTTTAGATAATAATTTCACAAGTTCTTATATGAAGTTGTGATTATCTAAGCTTGTGAAATTCTTATCTAAACTTGTGAATAACATAATAGTGTGATTTTTCTTATTTAAAAAATGAAAGTTGTAAATTTCTTATATAAAGTTGTGAGTTTTTTAACTGAAGTTTTGAATTCTTTAGTTATGGGCTTGGGTTAAAAATCAAAAGTTATATATATATATATATATATATATATATTTCTTCACATTATATATGTTGATAATCATTGGTGCCACCCATCAACCTTTTGCCCAAACCAAGTTATGGGAGTTTGAACTTTCAACCCCACCCCACCACTTTGACGGAATATTTTAAAGAATATTCCCTTAAAATATTATGTGAATGTAATATTCCATTGATGGAATATTTTGAGAATATTCTTTTAGAGCCCTAGCGTTTGGCTAGCCACTATATGGGTATTTGTATGTGGCTTTTTTAAATATATATATATAAAAATAAGGTTATTTTTGTCAATTCTTTTAAACTTCAAAAGTTAAATCAAATACTAATATCTTTCTAATAATATGAATATTAGAAACACCTCTTTGTCTTTTCTCATTTTTAAAATCCTTTTTTGTGATATTTTCCATTAATAAATAAGCTTGAAATATTTCAAATCACTTTATTATATGAAATCCGAAATATGCCATTGTTCCTGGGCATTCAAAAGAATATAATCCACCAAAAGGGATAACGATAGATACACACACATTGTGCTAGGAATCGTGTCAGATCATGGGTTAACGGGCCCAACAGCGTTTATAAACTGACTGGCTAACCGTTTAGGCGAGCTGCTAAAATTTTTTTTAATGTTTTTATATTTTTTAATATTTATAATTCTTTTTTATTTTCACTTTCTTTTTCTTTGCCCTACCCATATCACACTTTATTTCTTTTATACATTTGTATTATATAATCATTTTTCATTTTCACCTTCACCTTCGTTTTTTTTCACTACTCACTTTTAAATTTAATAATAGTATATTAAATAAATATAATATGAAAATAATAATGTCACATAAAAAGTATGAAAAAGTTATTAAACACAATATTAAAGATAAAGATACTTAAATACAAGAGTTTAAAGTGTCAAAATAATTTTAAAAAAAACAAAGAAAGAAACGGACTAAACGGGTTGATTTTAGCCAGTTTTTTGTAGGCCCAATCCATTTTACCAACTCCACACACGATGAGGCAAAGGGCCCGATCAAAAAGTATCCACCCATATTTTAAATTTATACGCACAAATTTACTAAAAATAATTTTGTCCCCCCCCCCCCCCAAAAAAAAACAAATATATTAGTATTCATTGAACAGCTTAATTTCAAGCAAGAACCAAATTAAACGGAAACAATTATTACAGGTAAAGTTCAAACATGATCAAGTTTTAGTGAATTCGGTTTTTTTCATCCACGCAAACACGCAACAATCATGTCAAATGTTTTTTTTTTTTCAATTTTTGTTGATATGCACGCATACTGATGCAATGCATGCCATTAAAGGACTTTTTCCAAGCATCAAACCTCTGTAATTATGAACAAAATTTTAAAAATATTGATAATAAAAAAATATTCTAAATGCTATAGAATGTAGTTTCTCTTTTGACTCGATTATGATAGAGATGGGAACAAATTCCTTTTGGGTTGGGAAGGGAATGAATGCTTGTCGTAAAATTTGATTCTTGAATATATTGCATTAGCTGATTCATTGTCCACATAATTTATATAACTTGGTTTCCTTTCATGCTGCATATAAAATATAACTTAAAACGAATATTTTATAACTAATTTAATTGAATCAGTTATATAAATATATTTTATTAGCATTACTTATCTTTTCTTAGGTTAACAGTCATGAACCTATAATTTGCTTCTCTAATAATTAGCTGGAATATATATTGGGGAAATTAAATTAAAGTCCTTGGCAAAATACTTTGTATTTTAATGTTTAAAAAAATATTAAATTTTTAAAATGATTAAAAGTTACAAATTATTTAGATACTTAGCTTTTCAAATGTAAAATTAACCATTTGTTAATGACAATTTTTTCCTAATCACTATATAATACACAATCAAACAGCTTTTAGAAAAATAACTTGATCTAAAATATAAATTATTTGTAAGATAATTAATGTTCATTTTTTAAATTTTTTTTCTTGTAATTAGTGTTTACTTTTAATTTTGCCCACTCTTTAAATTTTCAAATATATTTTCCTATAGGGGTAAAAGTTGAAAAATGTTCAACTTATGACATTTTTAATTCCCATAAATTAGTTGTTGTATGCTATGGGCCAGAGAAGTAGTTAAATTTAAAATAATTTATTATATTTATTTTTTTAAAAAAAAATTGTTTAACAAGCTTTTCCCCCTTTAATAAATGAGCTTGAAATATTTCAAAACACTTCATTATACGGAGTCTGAAATATACCATTTTCAGTTGGCACTCAAGAAAATCCATCAAAAGGAATGACAATATATGAGTGAATGGACCCGGTCTCATAAAGCTTTAATTTGTCAATATCATATTAATGAACAAAAATTATTTTAGAAAACACTTCGGTTTTATTTATAAAAACCAGTTGAAAATTTGATTTAGTTTTAAATATAAGACTCATATCTATTTTGTCGTTCATATTTAACCACTTTTTTTTTTTCAAATTATCCCTTTTAATACTCCCTTAATCATAATTAGACACTACAACGATTTAAATACATACACGAGAAGAAATTATACTTCCCCCCACTTCCCATAAATACAAACATAAGGAAAAATGATGAATCTAAAATTACAAATTAAGAATATTTTTAAAACATAATGTGATATCATAACTAATTTAACTAATCTCTTTAATCCTTCTAAAAAAAATTAATTAGGTCTTATTTAGGACTAGAGTATATAATTTTATGAAACTTAACTTATAATATAAGTGCTCATATTCAAATCCACCTGAGATTAGAAAAGACTAATAATTTCCCACCTCATAATTATTTTTAATTTTCAGGCACAAATTTCTAAAATTAATAATAGAGTGACATTAAGAAAAACTAAAAACAATTCTCTTCCTTATCTGGGAGGGTGCAAATCTCTCTTCCGTATAGTATTGAAAGGTTCAATTTCGAGAAAAAAAAAACTAACTAAATCAAAACAATTGATACGACAAAAGTTCATACGTGACCAATTTCTAATGAATCTAGTTTGTTCATTTTCTCAATCACTTTGGTTTGATTTGTACCATAAAACTTACAGATAGAAACCGACGGCAACAAAAAATAGAGCCTTCTGGATGATTTAAAATAATTTAAATTTAAAAAATATTTTTGAATGTAAAACTAATAATTAATTAATATGATTATACTAGTCTGAAAACAAATTAGTTAATGACATTTTTTTTTAGGAAAAATGACACTTAAATACCATTTGAATTTTCAAAATAAAAAAAGATCTGTTAACATTTTAAAAAGACACTAAGGTATCATGGACCAAATTGAGTTTTTTTTAAAATGAAAAATTATCCGGAAACTAGCGAATTTCATTACTCTTATGGATAATACCATTACTCTTATAACAAAACAGTCCCCTCTCTCCTTTGTTTTCCAAATTTGGTGAAGTAAAAAATGATCCGGAAATTAACGAATGTCATTACTTTTATGAGTAATCACATTACTTTTATAGCGAAATCCACTATCTCCTCTGTCACAGGCACATTCCTCTCTCTTCTGTCACTATGCGTCAGTCAATGTCAATGTTAGTGTTAGTGTCAGCTGAACAATGATAAATAAATAATGACAGAAGGAGAGAGAAAAACATAGATCAGAAAATTATAGCGAAATCAATTACTCTTATGAGAAATCTCATTACTCTTATAGTGAAATCCTGCCACTGTTCACTTCCCAAAATTCAAAAACTCAATTTAATCCATATCTTTTTGAATTGTTAGCAGATATTTTTTTTTAAAATTTTGTAAATTCATGTAGTATTTAAATAAAATTCTCCCTTTTTTTCTAATCACTTTATAATATACTCTGGCAAAAAAAAAATCACTTTATAATATACGGGGCCTTTTGGCACTGCATTGGAAAGAAACACGTTGGAAGGATGATTATTAATTCGATCAAACAGCTTCGATAAAGTTTTAACGTATCAATCATTCAAAAAATATATATAAAAACAAAAAGATTTTGACAATAGATTAATATAGAGAAAAAGATAAATAAATACCCTCAAAATTTTAAAACTCTAAAAAATGACTTAAAAATGGTAATAGACAAATGAGGGGTAGATGACTTATCTAGAATTACAAAATTATTGGTAGTGACTACAACTAAACAGACAATAACTACAACTAAATAGGTTATGACTAAAACTCAATGTTCAGTTGTAGTCACTGCCAACAATTTTGGTATTCCAGATAAATCTTCTGCTCCTTATTTATCATTTACCATATTTGAATTATCTGTAAGAGTTTTTAATGTTTTGAGTGTCTTTATTTATCTTTTTCTATTATTATATATATAAGTTGCCCAAAAAAATTTATTTGGGCCCTACTCCTTTTTTGGGCCGAAGTGACTAATCCCATCATATTATAAACTTCTTCAATGGACTTTTAACCACAAAACCTTCTCCATACATAGTGCCCAGGATCTCTGCCTATGTGCTCAAAGATGAGTCATACTTCTGTTTTCCCGACAAATAATGGCCCAATGTAACAAATGATGTTTTGAACCGCTTCTGATTACATGGGCTGAAATATTTGGAGAAACTACACTATAATTTTCTAATCGATTTACACATAATGTACATTATATCATTAAACAAAAAATTGGACCGAACCGGCCGGTTCGACTAGGAACCGGCCCCTAGTCCGGTCCGGTGCCTAATAACCGGTCAGTAGTTCGACCTGGTCAACGACCGGTCAAACCGGTTGAACCGGCCGGTCCGAACCCGATTTTTATAAAAAAACAAAAAGAATACTCCCCATTTATTTATGAAAATTTTAAAATATATCAATATACCAGAGAGCTTGATCTCATTGATCTATAAGCGTTCTAGAGTCAATGAAGCTGAGCGAGAATTCATGGGAACAAAGCATTTTTTTTAA
>JBAGKO010000011.1:23352103-23374727 GCA_037177275.1 Acacia concinna | reverse complement strand
TATTTTTATTATAATTAGAATTTATTTATTTTTATTATAATTTAATTTTTTATAAATTTTTTTTTGCTATATGTTTTGAATTTTTGTTATAGTTACAATATTATTTGATTTCATTATAATTTAATTTTTAATATTTTATTTAATTTATTTAATATATTATTTTTTTGAAATTTTTGTTATAAATGTATTTTCATTTCGTTTGTTGATAATTGTAATTTGTGACGGATACATATTTAATATTTAATATTTTTTAGAGTGTATTTCATTTATATTTTTATTTGTTATTTTTTTATAACTTTTATCATTGTATTTCAGATATTAGTATGTCTGGACAGCGGGAAGGAAATGAGCTGATGTAGCTGGAACAACAGTAAGGGCAAGAGCAGTACTAGGGGACATCCTCCAAGACACCCCCAACTATGGGTACAGATGAGGTCCCAGAGACCAGTATTTGACAACTACATTTATCAGGGGATGATGATTTCGCCAACATCCATACTGTGAGAGATATGAGGAACTTCCTAGACGCAGAAGAGGATAGGGAGCAAAATCACCCTCGACCTTCATTTTCACTATAGACAGGCTTTGAGGTGGAGGTTGAAGGTAAAAAAAATGTCAACACATAAAGAAAATTTTAATTAATGTTAGCCGTAGTTAATAATTTATTTATGCTTTATTTTAATATGTGCATATGAGTAGGGAATAGGACGAGGAGGAGGCTGGACGTGGCGGGGTGAACAATTTAGACCCCCGACTACAAGTAGTGGTCCAGTGGAATGATGAGACCGACTAGCTAAAAGGGAAAAGGGGCCACCTGTTTAACTGCTATCTAAGAGAGTTAGATGGCAATTGGATGTGATTCCCTCTAGGGTACAAGACGTGGGAGCAGATACCCAGGCCACTAAAGGTGCTGGCGTACGAGGAGGTAGTGTAGGTATTAAAAAAATTTTATTACTTTAAATGACTTTCGTTATGTTTAATTTATATAACATTGAATTTATAATTTTTTTTTTGCAAACAAAGTACTCCGTCAGGTAGGAGATGCGTCAATTCGCGCTGCTGAAGATGAGGACGGTATGGAGGAACAAGTGGAATCGTCTGTACCATTATGTTAATAAGGATCAGACGATTCCCCTGGATCAGTTGATCGCGGCCGTTCTGACGGCATTGTGCCCCACGAGTGGGCTAGATTTGTGCAGCTTTAACGAAGCGAGGACGGACAAGTAAATTCGATTTTAATTAATTTTAAATTTTTTTCATATGTTTAATTTGTTCAAATTTTTTTAATTAATTTAAATTGAATAATGGAAATTTGGTGTTTAGGCCATTGCTGAGAGAAACATGAGGATACGTGGCCATCAAACAATCCACCATACAGCCGGATCGAAAACATTTGTTGTGACATACAATGAGCTAGTACGTAATTTAAATTTAACTTAATATGTTTAATATTTGTATAAATGAATATTAATTTAAATTATTTGATGCAAGAGAAGAAGGCTGAGCAAGAGCAACGACAGATGCACTATGGGGAGTTGTTTGAGTACACCCATAGGCCTCACGACGAAACATCCACATCACAATAGGCTGAGGAAGCGATAGTAAGATTTTCACAATTGTAAATTGTTACTATTTTGTCTAATTATTGTGTGTTCTTTTCTAACTAAGCGTGGTCTGCAGGCTAAAATACATTAGTACACCATTGATATCCTTGAGTCCCAGCCACCAGAGTCCCAGGGGTTTGCCATAGATCCCATTGCACCCTTAAAAGCAAGTGTGGGTGAGGTTGAGCACCCTGAACATGTTAGAGGTATGGGGTTGGGGGTGAGGCCAACGATGGTGTATGGGAAGGGCGGCGTGTCGTAGACATTCCGAGTGGGGACTTTTGGCACGAGGAGGCGAGCAACACGACAGTGGAGGAGCTTAGGGAGCAGTTTGCCGACCAGGCTGAGCAAGTTGAGTGGACAGTTGCCAGCCAGATTGGGACAGTGGTCAGTTAGCTCCAGGTTCAGTTGGACCAACACTATGCGAATGAGACCCAGTGGCGAGATATAGAGAATGCTCTACTGAGCTAGTTGCCACACACACCAGTGATACTGCTAGCCCCTCGCATTGTGTTGTAGACCCCTACTCTGACACCTGATGATGCTCCTCCACCGAGCGGTGCTCCACACAATGATTAGCCTCCTCATGTTTAGCTAGGATTTTATTCGTCATATTTAGTTGTATTTTACATTAAATTCCTTCTATTAGTATTTGTGTTTATGTTTTATTTGACATTAATTTTCTTTTATTTGTAAAATATTTATGTTACATAAATTGAAATATAAGTATAGAGCCTTAAATTGTATATGAAGAAATAAAATTGAACGGAAAAATAAAACTTACATAATTAAGTCCATTTTAATAAAGAAAGTTAAATTTTAATTAAATCCATTAAATAAATTTCAATCGAATGAAAAGTATAAAAAAATTTAAATTTTAATTAAATCCATTAGGTAAATTTCAGTTAAGTTAAAAAAAAGTATACAAAGAAGTTGTAAATTTTAATAAAAGTTGAACAATTTGTAGCGGTTTTATCTTAAAACCGCTACAAATATTTTAATATTTTAAACCTCAAACATGTTGCCTTTCTTCTTCCTGCCAACCTTTATATATTTGTAGCGGTTAATAATTTCAAAAACTGCTACAAATGTCAACAAATTTTTATTCCCAACAACAGAGTTTAATGGGAGGAACTTAGTAGTGATTTCACCAAAAAACCACTACTGATGTTACATTTAGTAGTGGTTTTACTAGAAAACCGCTACTAAATGTTAAACATCAGTAGTGGTTTTTTCGTAAAACCGCTACTAACTTGTTGCGGTTAAAGTAGCGGTTTTGTTAACCACTACAAATAAAAGAACGTTGTAGCCCTTTAAATACTTTGTAACTAGACATTTCAAATACACCAAACATTCCTAAATCGTTTTTTGCCCTCTACGAGCTATGAATAAGTTATGGATTAAGTTACCACGCAATTCTCCACGCTATTTGGCCGGCTTAAACAATTTCTTATGGTTTGCAACCTTTCACGCCAATTGTAATGGCAATATCTTGTGTCCATGTCTGAAATGCAAATTTAAGAAGTGGCACACGTCAGAAGCTGTCAGACAACATTTACTTGATAAGTCTTTTCGTCAAGAATATACTTTTTTGGGGAACTCATGGTGAAAACCTCGATATGTTCTATGAAGATATTCATGTAAGTTCATAGGCAAGAGTACATGTGGAACATGACGATGCCATTAATGACGTTGTTCGTGATGCATTTGGGGTACATGATGACAACTTCAATGATGAAGTGGACGGTGCAGACCTTGTGTTTGTAAGGAATGAAGCTGCTTGAGATTTCTTTAGGCTAATGGAAGAAGCAAATCATCCTTTGTATCCTAGTTGTGGTAAATACTCTAAGTTGTCTTTTCTAATTAAACTGTATCATATCAAGTGCTTGTGTGGAATTATAGATAAGGTGATGTCGATGCTGCTGGAGTTATTACAGGATGCATTTCCCAATACTAAGATTCCCACGTCGTTTTATGAGGCGAAGAAGATTATTGTCAGAATGGCATTGAACTACCAAAAAATTGATGCGTGTCTGAACGATTGTTGTTGTATTAGGGGGATGATGCTGCAAGAGACACGTGTAAGCAGTGTCAAGATCAACGTACAAGAATGTTCAGAAGGGAAAAAGGCAGAAGAATAAGCTTACAAAGATTCTCATATACTTTCCATTGAAGCCTCATCTGCAACGTTTGTTTATGTCGTCTAAAACAACTAAGCACATGAGGTGGCATTGTGTCGAACAGATTAAAGACGGGAAGTTACAGTATCCACGATATGCGGAGGCGTAGAAGTCATTCGATTCAGATTTTTCTTGATTTTGCTGTTGACCCTAGAAATGTTTGGTTAGCTCTGGTGACTGACGGATTCAATCCGTTTGAGAATCTTAGCACAAGTTACAGTATTTGGCCAGTCGTACTAGTTCCTTACAACTTGCCTCCGTGAATGTGTATAAAACAAAGCTCGTTCATTTTGTCCATGATCATTCCAGGGAAAAGGGCTCCAGGTAATGATATAGATGTGTACCTCCAACATCTCATCCAAGAATTTTTGGATCTGTGGAATGAGGGCATTGAGACATATGATGCATACAATAAAAGCCTGTTCAACTTGCATGCAGCATTGATGTGGCAATAAGTGACTTCCCTAAGATGGGAACCTTATCTGGTTGGAATGTTTATACTGGCAAGGTGTGCCCAATTTGCAATTTTGACTCTGCCATAGTCCGGCTTCCCTATAGCAGAAAGTGGTGTTTTATGGGTCACAGGAGGTTTCTCGATGGCACTCATAGATTTAGACTGCAACGCAATCTTTTCAATGGTAAACAGGAAAGAAGGGGACCTCCTTCAATTTTATCTGGTGTAGATATTTCGCAGCAGCTACAGGATGTTCATGTTGAGTTTGAAAAAAAAGACAGAAAATCACAAGTGAGGAGAAAAAGTAAGAGGGCTTCTGATTCAGAGCCCCAACAATGGCGGAAGAAAAGCATCTTCTTCGGTCTTCCATAGTGGAAAACTAATTTGCTTCACCACAGTCTAGATTAATGAATATTGAAAATAATGTGTGCAATAATGTACTATACATGTGCTTAACAAACCTGGAAAGTCAAAAGATCATCTGTAGGTGAGGAAAGATTTGCAGGTAATGGCGGTTCATCAAGACGCATGGCTAGATGACAATGACAAATTCCAACCAGCAAAGTTCACCCTAACAAAAGCAAATAAGGAAATCTTCCTAGCAACTTTGAAGAAAATAGAAGTTCCAGATGGGTATTCAAGCAACATTTTACATTGTATTGACGTGCATTCTAGGAAGATTGTTGGGCTGAAGAGTCATGACTCACATGTTTTGATACAACAGTTGCTTCCATTAGCATTAAAGAGTACATTGCCTCTAAATGTATCCATTATTTTGGAGATGATTTTTCCTCCATCCTTCTTCACCATCATGGTTCACCTGACAATCCACCTTGTTCGCGAGACAAAGCTAGCTAGGCCGATTCAATATCGCTGGATGTATCCTATAGAAAGGTACTTATTTTCCATGCATCAATGGCCCCACTACTTGTTCTCCTTATTTAGTTTAATATTTATTTATTTTGTTAATAAACAAATAGGTCTCTTGGGAAATTGAAAACTTCCATCAAGAATAAGGCATGGCCAGAAGGTTCTATAACTTAAGGTTATTTAGGGGATGAGGTCCTCTACTTTTGTTCACAATACTTTGATGACATTGATAATTTTTTCAATTGATTGCCCCGTGTAGACAATTGTCCCGAACCTAAGTTGATTCCTATTGCGTTGTCCAAACCCTGCCTTGGCAAACGAGTTAAAGGGGTGAGCTTTTCAAGCTTACAACTATTGAAAAGTTATAGGCGCATAGACATGTCTTGATTAACTATATTGAGGTCGAACCCTGCCTTAGGTAAGAATTGAATCATCACATCTTGCCTTATGTGCTAGTTATATCTCTTGACCGTCTTTGTCGGTTACACAATTATTACTTGCAGGGAATTCAAAAGCCATGTAAAGCAGCAACTCAAGGTCTGTACATAGACTTTTTCTGAAGTTGACAAAAAGGTCCATAGAGAATTTCCAACTTGGTTCGCTCGCTGTATCCTCAATGATTCTAGCTTACACTCAGCAAATTTTAGAGTCCTCGCCATGGGTCCGCTTGAATGTGCGACAAGGTTTACTGTATACAATGTCAACGGGTTCAAGTTTTGTTTGCTTTCACGGGATCAAGGTTTGCTAATCCAAAACTCAGGTGTTTATGGTACCTTCGGCACGAGGAGTTATACGAGTATTAATGACGGCAACATGTAATTTGGAGGCGTCCCTTATTACAGCAAGCTTGTTGATGTCATCAAAGTAAATTACTAGGGTCTTTTCACGGTCACACTCTTCAAGTGTCTGTGGGCTAATACCACAACCTCACAGGGTCTAAAGACTGACGAATTAGGCATAACTTCGGTAAATTTCTCCCAGCCGATTCACATTGGGTAGTCAGAAGACGATGAGTCATTTATCATTACGTCCAAGGTCCAACAAGTTTATTATGTCGTGGATGAGAGGCACAAAGATTGGAATATGGTGGTTCACTTAAAGCCTAGAGACCTTTACGACATGGGTGATGGTGATATCATGGCCTACAAAAGTGACCCTTTTGAACCTGCTGCCTTTGACAAATTCTTCTCATAAGGCGATGACACTTTAACTATAGTTATGTGCGTTCTCATTACTTACAAATTATCATAAATTAAATTAAATTTATATTTATTTCAATCATATATGTATTTTTTACCACTAACAATTTCTAAATGCATTTTTCTGTAGGGATGATGAAGAATAGAGTTTCACAAATATACAGCGTCATTCTTGTAAATTGTAAAAAGTCATCACATTTTTTAACCAAATGAATTTTAAAAAAATACATTTGTAGGAGTATTAAAAATATATTTCTCTTAAATTATGAATTAATAAAGTATAACATTTTGAAACCAATCAAACTAAGTAAAAAAATTAGTGGATTTAAAAACCGCATTGTGAAAAATCATAAACAAGTCATATAATTTTTTCATGGAAAAAATTACTTTTTTTCAAAAAATTAATTTTTTTGTAGAGGTTTCGAAACCGCTACAAACTCACATAAAACTGGTACAAAATACGTTATACTAACCGTTACAAATGTCTCGTTGATATCTATTAATATCCAACACTCCAACTTCATTTCTCACTCCATTCCTATTTCACTCTATTCTTCTTTCTCCTTCTTCACTCTATTTTTTTCTTGTTTTATCAACTTTTATTCTACAAGATCTCGATAATATCAACTAATATTTCCACCTGTAAGAATTTTGTTTCCACTTTAGATATGATATTTGTTCATTTGTTTTTATGTGCTACTAATAGTTTTTCTTTATGTTTTTTAGGGCCTATTAACTTCAGTTATTATCTCCTTATTTGATCCCAAAAAAAAATCTATTATCTCCTTATTTCATTTCTTTATACTCTTCTAACACTTAATTGTTATATTAACTATAACAAATTAAGATTTTTTAAATCACATCCAAATTCATTATTAACAACAAAATTAAAATATTACATTTATCTTATTTGACAAAAAGTTTAACTAATTTTTTTTCATCTGTGCTCTTTTTAAAACCGCTACAAAATATTCATTTTGGCACTCACCTTCTCTCCTTTTTTTAAAAGAATTTGTTACATTTTAGTAGCGGTTTTATTAAAAACCGCTACTAATATTTTGGCACCAAAATTTAAATTTTTCTTTGACACCCGCTAGATTTTTGACATTTGTAACGGTTTAAATTTCATGAAAATTTTCAAAATTTTCCCACCAAATATTTACAAATTCTTCCCAACAAAAAAATTTTATAAATTTTTTTTCTTTGTAGCAGTTTACAAACTACTACAAAGTTATAGATTTTGCAGCGGTTTAATGAAACCGCTACAAATTAGTAGCGGTTTTTTACCAATGAGTATCGGTTTCTAAAAACTATTACAAAACGGTTTGTGACATATGATTTTACAAAACCTACAAATCCTACATTTTAACCATTACAAATTTTTGTTTTTTTGTAATGTTTTCTGGTATTTTATTACCTTTGTAGATGATTTTTCCCAAACTACTTAGCTTTATTTTATAAAGCATCGTTCTAAATTATTTTCACACTTTTACAATTTTGTGCCGAAAATAAAACACAATTTGGTGTTCCTGTCCAAATTTTATGAAGTGACAATGTCAAAGAATATTTCTCTACTCAATTTATTGCATACATGCAACATGACATAATTCATCAATCTTATTATGTAGATACACCAACTCAGAATGGTATTGTTAAAAGAAAGAACTAGCACTTATCAAAAGTTTCCCGGGCTTTAATATTTCAAATAAAAGTTCCAAAACCTTTTTGGCTAAGGCTATCTCTACTACTTATTTTCTTATCACTCATATGTCGTCCTTTGTTCTGCATGATGATGCTATCTAGGCAGTTGTGTTTCCTATCCAAAAATTGTTTTCTGTTGCTCCTAAAATATTTGGTTGTATATGTTTTGTTTAGGACATTAGTCCAGTTCTTTGCAAACTTGATCCTAAGTCCTTAAAGTACGTATTCCTTAGTTATTCTCGTGTTCAAAAAGATTATCATTGTTATTCTCCTTATCTTCAACATTAGTTTGTGTCCACTGATGTCACATTTTATGAGTCCTCTCCATTCTTTTCCTCTTCAAAGTCCTCTTTGTCTTCTAACATTAGTCATGAGCTCAATCATATTTTGTTTTATCCTATTCCTATCACATCAATACAAGCACATGTTCGGGTTTCAAATTTGCTGGGAAATAATCAAGTTGATCAAACTTATAACTCTTAAGAATCTTCAGCGTTGACAAATACAATAAAAGTTTCATTTACCATCAACTATGACCTTTCTTCAATACCTAATCGATCTAAGCCTTATGTTCCCCTAATGATTTTCCTATTGCCCTCATAAAAGGTAAACGTCCCCATTATTTCCCACAATAATAAACACATTGTGCCTACCTTATTGATCCCTTTGTTTCCTACCATAAATTGTCCCCTCCTTCATATTCCTTCATCACATCCTTAGACTTATTGCTATTCCCACATGTCTTTATCAAGCCTTAGCACATCCTAGTTGGCGTGTTGCGATGAATGAAAAAATGATAGCCCATGAAACCTAGACTATTGTTCATTTTCCTTCAAAGAAGTAAGCTATTTGGTGTAAATGGGTGTTCACTGTTAAGATTAAAGCTTATGGTACCTTAGGATGGTTGAAAGAGTGGCTGGTTGCCAAGGATTATGCTCATACCTATGATATTGACTATTTTGAGACTTTTTCTCCTATGGCCAAGTTGACTTCTACTTGTCTCTTTACATCTCTGGTAGCCACTTATGATTGGGATCTTCATCAACTTAATGTTAAAAATGCCTTTCTAAATGGTGATCTTCTTGAAGATATTTATTTACAGCAACCATATGGGTTTGTTGCTGAGGGGAAGAATGCAACGGTGTGATATCTTCATAAATCATGATATGGTTTAAAGCAAAGCCCCGTGCTTGGTTTGACAGATTTTCTTCAATTGTTAAGAAATTTGGATTGACTCAAAATAAGTGTGATCACTGTATGTTTTTATCAACAGTCAAATGTTAGCATGATCCTTCTAGTAGTGTATGTTGATGACATTATCATCACTGGTTGTAACACCTCTGGAATCTTAGAACTTAAAGTCTTTCTCAATTCTCATTGTCAGACGAAAGACTTAGGGCTATTAAAATATTTTCTTGAGATTGAAGTTATGCGAAACAAAAGAGGTATCTTTTTTACTCAAAGAAAGTTTGTTCTTAATCTTCTAAATGAAATTGGGAAACTTGGAATAACACCAAGTAGTATTTCTATAATACCTAATCCATTTTTTGGATATTGATGACAGCATACCATTTGATAAATTTTCTGATGATATGACGAAAAAGATTGATCCTGAGAAGATTAAACCGTTTGAATATCTTGAGAGATATTGAAGACTAAGAGGGAAATTAAATTATCTCACAAAGACTCGTCTTGATGTGACTTCACGATGAGTGTTTTGAGCCAATTCATGACAGCTCTTACAATTGTTCAATAAGAAGCATTGAAATATGCTTTACATTATTTAAAGGGATCTCTAAGACATGGTATACTTTATGTGAATCATGGACACATCAAGGTTAAGTGTTTTCATGATGCAAACCATTCGAGCTCCAAGGCAACAAGGAGGTTGACCAATAGGTATTGCATATTTTGTTGGATGAAATTGAGCAAGAAGCGAGATGTGGTGTCAAGATCTAGTTCTAAAGTAGAATACAAAGCCATATCTCAATCTATACAGGAAATCGTATGGGTTTTTCAAGTTATGATGAAGGAAGTTGGTATTACGCCACTACCTGCAAAGTTGTGGTGCGATAATAAGGCAGCCCTACATATAGCCTCTAACTCCATGTTTTATGAACGCACAAAACATATTGAGATTAACTGTCGTTTCATTAGAGATAAGATCAAAGAAAATTTTATTTCTACAGAGCATGTGTGATCTAATATGAGCAATTAGGAGATCTTTTAACAAAAGCCCTCAATGGGACCCAGGTTGAATATTTATGTAATAAGTTGGACGTGATAAATATTTACACTTCAACTTGAGGGGTATTAGGAAATATTATATATAAAATAGGAAATGATATGTTTTTTATTTACACATATGTACATTTATCATTATGCGTCTATCTATTTATATATATACACCTTACTACATACATGGAATAAACACAAGCTCGTATAATTTCCATGCACTTCTTTCATTTTATTTAACTGCCACCAGGAGCATGTTCTTCTACGTTGACCATCTAATCTTTAACGGAAAATAAAGCATTAATGATCGAGGAAATTATAACATTGACCTGCAAGCGATTAGATATATAATGTTTGAACTTTCTTTTACCGCCTGTTTGGTACGAGGGTAGGGAAGGGAAAATAAATTTTTATCAGTTGAAATGTAAAAAAAATAAAATAAAAGAAATGGGTTATAAAATTATAATAAAAAGATGATATATGATAAAAGATTATGAAAAGTTAATTAAAAAATTTTAACCCCACTTCTCTAATATGTTTTCTTAAAAATAAAAATTGAACAATACTAATATTTCTAAATTCAACTAGTAATAATTTCCCTCACCTCCCTTTCTTTCCAAATTATCCCTCTTACCAAATGAATCCTTCGAGTGTCACATTCGAATACATGACATGTGGTAGATTTCCAATCTCAATACCACATGCATGACAATTGAATGTTAACATTGATTGAAATTTCTAATACACATATATTAAACAAAATTATCAGAACAGTCACTCCTCTAATTTTTAAATAGTTGGTCAACGATAATATTAATATTAAGGTTTAAGAGGTGGTTTGGGATGTACTATAAACAAGAAAGACAGAAATAGAAGCAGAATTCAAATTCCAACCACTGGCCGGTAGGAACAAGATTGTGAATGCAAAATATATTCGACGTAATATATCATTCAGACAACGTAACTATTATTTAACAAAACGAGGGGGAAATTCCTCAAAAATACAGGTTTAGGAACAGATCTGGGGGACATTTTGGTGGCCAATAAAATATTCAAAATTTATCAGAAACAATTATAAAAGGACTCAAAAAAGAATGATTTTGTGTGTGTGTGTGGAGCCTTTTCAAAGCATGATTTATGTTTTAAAAAAATAAATGCAAGAGTGTTTAACATGTTCAGTGCATTGTAAAATATGCATATACCTCTAAGAGTGAGTTAAAAATATGTGTGGTAGAACACGAGGTATATGCTTTGTTTTCTCTAAGAAAAATACATATTTGAAACTTATAATTTGTTTTCATGACTATTATTATAAATGCTTTCTTCATCTGATTATTTTTTTAATATATATATATATATATAACTATATACACACACACACTAATCCCCTTCTATCTTGGGAAAAAAACAAAAATCCCCGACTATCGCCATTTTTCTTGATGTAAGCACTAATACGCTACTGACCAGAAGGTTATTTATTTAGAAAAAGAAAAATGAAAAAGTTGAAACGTTCAATTTATGAGAATTCCTCACTGCATGTATACAAATACAAATGACTCCAAAATTTGTACTGGTCAATGCTTGACTATATTATCAGTCAAGTGTAGAAGATTTTTTTTTTTTTTTGGAGTAAGTGTGGAAGACTTAAGATTATACTTTTCTCTTTTATGACATAGAATAGCCAATGTTCAGTTACATTTATCAAGTACATTATTCTTCTCTTTTGAACTGCTCGCTCTTTAGTTATACTTTGTGTCCCATCAGCCTTCAAGATTCACGATGAGATCCTCTAAATTTTATCTGCATGAATGAAGGTTTTGATCTTTTATTTGCTTTTATTTTCAATTTCTTAAAAAAAACCAATTTCTAGAATTAATTTCCATATCCTACAAATTCATCCACTTCACTGAAAAGACAAGGGAAAATCACATAGAAAGACCCATTTTTGGGATTTTAACCAATATTCTTAACCAGTTTTTCATTAATATTAATGGATTTTCAAATTTTGTTTCACGGGTTATAGTCAGAATTTGTCTAGCTGGCATTTATAAGCATCCAAAATGTATAGATTTAACCTGTAAAATCCATATTTATTTTTTAAAAAAAAATATTTTAATGAACAAAAAATTTAAAATAATATGAATTTAGTGACCAAATATTATAGATCTACAAAATTTAAATATGAATATTCTGAACATATTTGAATGGTTCATAGAAATAAACGCTAAAAGCAATCTTCGTGAGTGTTTGGTTTCCTTCACTTAATTCAAGTGATTTTGTACTGTATAAAATAAACAAGAGGAGTTTTGTGTAGTAAAACATTAAAATACTTTTTTTAAAAAAAAATCAAAGTGACCCGGGAATTTTTATTTTTTTGGAACCAACAAACTGACCCGAATTCGTTGTAGGTGGACTTGAATTTTGTGGATTGTATTTCTTAGTCAGGCGAGTTCTTAACAGACAAATTCCTATGTGTTACCCAGATTAATTAAAATCCAGGCCCAAATTAACCTCCTGAATTAGAAGGGCCCAAGTACACCAATTCTGATACATGTAGCACCTGAGAACATTCGAGTTAAAACATTAAATTAACAAAGTTTGTTGGCAAAAAAAAGTATACCAAGAAAACATTGGAGAAAGTCAATGATTATGACACTATTTCGGATCACCGCAAGACTTTTTCCCATCTTCGGTTGACCACACAAATATCTACCAAACAAACAACCCATTTTTGTTGTCTGTTTTTTACCCCTTCCTCGTTCTCTTTCACGCTTTCCTGTGTCTCCGAAACACCCAGATACCCCCTTTTCTCACACTGTACAATATTTTATTCTAAGAAAATGAATTCTGATCATGAAGAGAAGGGAACAACAGATAAAGAAGACAATTATAATAGTGAGTCTTCTGCATATGAGGCTGATGATGATGATCCTGGAGGCAAACTAGAACTTGGTCCTCCTTGCTCTCTTAAAGACCAGCTCGAGAAAGATAAGGTTTCATTACATCTTTCTCAATTGTTGGAATTACCTTATATTTCTCCGATCAATTAATATGTTGGTAAATATAATTGATATGGGGTTAATTCAATTACAAGTAGCACATTTATAATACAACTCATTTCTCAGGCTATTTATGTAGAGTACAAGTTAACAGAATGCTTCAACGACTTGCTTTGATGTAATTAATTTGTGAATTAATTTGTGTTTATTTCTTGCTTTCTTTTTAAATTCTTTTGTGGTTGGTCGTTGATTATATTGTAGGACGATGAAAGTCTCAGGAGATGGAAGGAACAACTTCTGGGCAGTGTGGACATGAACAACGTCGGAGGTACTGCTTTCTTTAGAACCTAATTAATTGCATAAGAGTTAATACAATCATTACTTTTTCAAATTTATTTTGGTTTTAGTTTCAGTCTCTCAAATTTTAAATAAGATGTTTATGTCTCTTAAATGTTATTCTGTTTAAAACATTAGTCCCTATCATTAAATAAAAATTTGGACCATTTTGTCATTTAAGGTGCAAAAGCTTTTTATTTAAAATTTAAGAGACCAAAACTAAAATGGAGGTAAATTTGAGGTACAAAATATTATATTGATACATTGTGTAATCTGAAACTCTCATATCATATAATATATATATATATATATATGTATATATATCCCCCTCATTCAATCTTGTCTTTTCTCTTTTGGTGAGTGTAAGAATTTCTTATTATTATTGATCCCTCAGATTGATCAGGCGACTCGTTAAAGTAATTATATAATGGTTTCAAATTTTATCGAGTTAAGGACATTTTAGGATTTCTATGAGCTCTAACTGTCTAATCCCAGACACAGTCAAAGAAACTTGATTCCAGTAATGGGTGACCTACTTTTGGCTTAAAAGAGTTAGGTGACCTAATGATTACATTTGATAATTAAAGGGTGTAAAGAAAAAATAATAAGCTTATGTCATATTTATTTTATGTTTATGTTCATGTTCATTTTGGTGGATGGAGAAGCTTCAGAGGAATTAAAATAAGAAAAGGAAGGAGAATTTAGGAAAAGAATTTCTTTAATTTTTTCCCTTCCCTTTTAAACTTTGGAAATGTTTGAGTAAAGAGGGTGTACGTGTTGTGGCTTACTAAGTCATTTAATAAGATTGTACAATCTAAAAAAATGGCTAATGATTGGTGAAGAAGTGCTTTGATCCCTATTTAGAAAAAATAAAGTGGATATTTAAAATTATGCAAACTGCAAAAGAATTAAGATTATGAGTTATACTATGAAATTGTGGGAAAACGTAATTGAACACAAGTTGAGATTGGAGACTAGTAATTATGAAAACAAATTTGGATTTATGCTTGGAAGGTCACAACAAAAGCAATTTATTTGATAAGGGGCTAATAATGAAGTATTGGGGCAAGGGAAGGGATTTACATATGGTTTCATTGATTTAAAAAAAAAAAGTATTTGACTATGTAGACTATAGAAAGCCTTGGAAAAGAAGGAGATGAATGTTACATATATTAAAACCATTCAAAACATGAATGAGTGGGTAACAATCAGTGTTAGAATGTCAGGAGGTGAGATAAAAGATTTTTATATAAGGATTGGTCTGCATAAGAGGTCATTTTTAAGCCCTTATTTATTTAACCTAGTAATAAACGTTCTAATCAAGCCTACCAAAGAAAAGATACCTAACTAAATGCTTTTTGCTAATGATATAGTTATGTGTGTTGAATCGAGGGAGGAAATTAATTCCTAACTTGAGAAATGGTGAAGGATTCAAGAGTTGAAGGACTTTTATTTTAGTAGGAGCAAAACTAAATATATTCATTTCAAATTTGATAAGAGACATGTTAGAAGTGAAATAGAAGTTAAATTGGAGGAGTCATTCTATAAGTGATAAAGTTTATATATTTGGGATTAATTATGTAACAAAATGGTAAAAATGATAGAGATGTTATTTGTGATAAATGGAGAAAAGTACTAGAATTATTTGTCATAAAAAAGGTGTCTAAGCAATGCTTTATGGTAGTAAATGTTGACATTTAAAATGACAACATAAACATAAAATGGGGATAGCCGAGTGAGAATGTTGAGATAGATATATATCATATAAGAAAATATAAGATTTTTAATGATCATATATACATGAATGAGTTGGAGTGGTATCTAGAGGAGAGAAAATAGTAAAAAATTGTATGAGGTGATTTGGACATATTCAAAAAAAGTCATTGAGTGTACCAATAAGAAAGGTTGATCGATCAATTAGAATCCTCTAAAATGAGTTGAGGGAGACTGAAACCACCAATCATTGAGGTCATAAAGTGGGAATGTTTTGTCAATAATCTATCCAAGAATTTGATTTTCGATAAAGCACATTGGCGTCGTACAATCTATATAGCCGACTCTACCTAATAGAATAAAGTTTTATTGTTGTTGTTATTTTTCCTAATTCCTTATACCCGCAGAACTATTGTATAATTTTTAATCAATATGGCCATTTATAATGTAAGAAGACTTAGATACCCTTGACTACCTATAATTTGTGACAAATTTTGTATTACAACGTTACATTTTTGTCCATGAAAAATTCATTATCAATATGCCATAAATTTCTAGGTTTCTTATAGTGCCTAAAATACAATTATCTACAAAAAAATCATGTGATGATTAGATAGAATTTTGATCACACGTAGATAAGTGAACTCTCTAAGGAGTTATTTTCAATTCCTCTTTCCAATATTTTAAACAATGTATTTCCACCTTAATTTTGAGTTATTTGGCACAGGTAATTAATTAATTAAGATATTAAAAATTAAAGTAGCTATACATATAACCAACACAAAGTTTGATGAGTGGTGGTGTAAGGCCCCCTAAATCCCTCTTAATCTTGAATTTAAGTTCTGAAGGAGACATCTATATTAAGGGGGAAAGCTATGAACTCTGAAATTAAAGTAGTTAGTTTGCTCAGATACTTGGTGAAAGCATATAAAAATAGCAAAATATATATATGCACGTTGCTTTGGTTCATGATGAATTATATATATTCATGTGAAATTCAGAAACTCTGGATGCTGAAGTGAAGATAAAAAGTCTGTCAATCATATCTCCTGATAGAGCAGACATAGTTCTTCCAATCCCTGAAAATGGGAAACCAAAAGGCACATGGTTTACTCTCAAAGAAGGAAGCAAATACCGTTTGAAGTTCATCTTCCAAGTCAACAACAACATTGTGTCTGGCCTCAAGTACACTAATACTGTCTGGGGTAGATCTGGTTTCAAATGTAACAATATTTATCTCATCTCTCTCTCTATATATATATATATATATATATCTTTTAAGTATGTTTGGATTAGTTTTTCTTTTTAACCTAATGAAAGTTATTTTATTGGATACAATTTAAATATATGATATATACATATACTCCCGTCAGTTATTTTTATAATGAACAATCTCTTTCATTGGGTGCTTCTAGATATAAGGAACAAATCATTTTTGTCTGAAATTTTAAACTGGTCTAATTCATTTTCACCCATATATATTGAATATGTGTCACTTATTATCTCTCTACAATAAATTTTCACTCATTAACTCTCAGGTACTCACTTTATAAACAGTGGTAAAATCGAAAAGAAAATACAAATTTTGCATATATATTCCTTTTAAGTTTTAACTAACATTTTGAATCTCATAATTTTGTTAGTTGTTCTTTATTAAAAAGATTAAAAAAGGACTGATTTAAGTGTGTTTGGATTAGTTTTTTTTTTTTTTTGGGGTCAAAGTGATTTTGAGTTGAGTATCTGATCCCTCTCTATTTATAAATCTTTCAGTGGACAGCTCGAAACAGATGATCGGAACTTTCAGTCCGCAGGCAGAGCCTTATACAAACGAAATGCCCGAAGAAACCACACCTGACGGCCCGTTTGCTAGAGGTACTTACTCAGCAAAATCCAGGGTACGTATCTAACTTATCTTCCACTAATTATAATTCATGCATTCCTCAATCATTTCATTCTTAAAATAAAGATCAAGTAATATAAAACTCCAATAAAATTATAAGACTAAGTTATATAAAACTACAGTAAAATTTATGCCATAGTAAACTCTATAACCTTTTTATAATAGACCTTAAACTTTTACAATTTTATGCTGAAAACTCTCATATATATTATTATCAAATTCGCGAGTTAACTTTTTTATTTTACCATTTTTGCATTTTTAATATACAAAATGTTGTCAACTAGCTGTTAAATTGATACCAACTTTTTTAATATGATTATGCTTAGTGACTTTATACATAGATTTCATGGAAATATTTTTGTTAATTATTACAAATTTTGAATGATGATGGATTTAATTTTAATTATTTAGATTTAAAAAATATTTAAAACAAATTGTTATCGTTTTTACATTTTAATTTTTTTAATTATATGCTATCAATACCTATTTATTAATAAAAGTAACTCTTACGAGTTTATGATTTAAATCTATGGTACAATTTTACATCACTATCATGAGTTTACTTAAATTCATATGTTTGACAATTTTGTTTGTATTACTCAAGGTTATATATTAAGGAGTTTATTTGAATATAACTCAAAGTTTCATAGAGTGATATATATAATATATGTAGATAAAAATAAAGTTTAAGGGTACTCCTCTGGTCCTTAAAGTAATACCTAATTATGTAACTTAATTAGATTAGGGAAGTTATAGTTAATTTATTTAACATAACGTACTTTTTTAAAGTACCCTAATCATCTTCATTAATTGCCTCTCTCCTTCTCCTACTTGATTATTGTTGAGATAATATATTTTAGGATTGAGTTGGGAAAAATTGATAGATATGTAAAATAATTCTTACATTTATTTTCAATATCAACTCTTCAATTCTCCATATTAAGGATTGGATAAGTACTAAAATGACAGCTAATTTGGGGTTATTGGCATAAATTTGATAGTTGAATTGTTATAAAAAGTTTGGGTTTATATGTCTTTAAAAGAAAACTTTGTTCATGAATGTTTGTGTTTTCTGTTTTGCAGTTTATTGATGATGATAACAAATGCCACTTGGAGATAAACTACATTTTTAAGATCAAGAGGAACTGGGAATGATTATTCAACACACACACTCATATATAGATGCACGACTTGGTCACACTATCACATTCGATCTATTGATAATTTGTTGGTATGAAAAAAACTTAGACAACTTAGATGTTAGCTTGCAATATATTTGCACTCCATGTTTATCAATGTATAATTAATAGAGAGGAAGAAATATTCTTTGGTATTTCTAATTAATAAAAAGGCTTAGGCTGCTTGTTCATCTGAACAATTCTCCAAGTTCGAAGGCAATATATATATATATATATATATATATATTCAAGTTCAACTCCACTTATCTTTAGGTCCTTATAGTTTAGCTCACTTGTAAATTAGTTTCTATAATTTAATTCGGTACAACTCAATTTGTATAGTTTTGACTCAATCTTAGAGTTTTGGCTAATAACTTATAGTCCCTATAAATCTAATCACCTTATAATTTAGTACTTATGTTCTAGAAAATAAAATTAAATCATATATATATACATAATAGGGAAAATTCTATTTAAATCAGTTTAAAATACTTAAATTCTAAATCAGATATACACTTTGAACAAATCCCTAATAAACCTTATAGGCTTGATAAGGATTTCTAAATGTGGTAATCTTACTCTAGTATATCCTTATATTATTTTTATGTGTTTCATTAATTTTTTTTCTAGTAAAATCTCCATCTCGACCACTTTTCAAAATCTACATCTTAATGCCAACCTATGACAAACAAATTAATTTAATTAGTATTTTCATATTGTTCATAAATCATAAATAATTCAATTCATATTGTGGAAATATGTGTACAGTTGAAAGAATAAAAAATTACAAGAAAACTAATAAAGGATAAGAAGCATGCCACGATGAATGTAAGATAAATTTTTTCTTTTCTTCCTAAGAGGAGCTGATGACTTATAGTTGATTGTAAATTCCAAGACCCAATTCAAGAGCAAAGCAATTAATTAATACCAATAAATCAAATTTTTGCTTACAATTGGTGCAATATTAGGGTTAAGGAAAAATTGTTAGAACTCACCTTTTAATATTGTTACAAGTCAACTAAAAGTTTTGATCCCAATGATCCTAATTATTCAAATAGGCATAGATTCTAATGTTAGAGTTAAGAGTCTATGGGAATATATAAGTTAAAAATATTTATTTTTAACTTAAATAGGAGTATTATAATCTTTCAACAATATTCTAAAATATATAATTATGTAAGAGCAAGCAAATCACCCAAGGGGGAGAATTGGGTGTTTACAAAATTTTTTATGTGAAAGGCAAGAACTCAACACTTATACTGGTTCAGTCAAACTCACGACCTATGTCCAGTTATCAGCTACCACTGAGTTTTACTACTCCCCAAGATTTCAATGGGCTCTTGGTGCCACAGTACAGACTTGATTGACTCTTTAAGGATCACCCCCCTTACAAGATACAATCCAAGTCCCCTACTCAGGGTATCCTAACATTGAGTATCTCACAAATGTATTGTTGAAAACAATTAATACTCTCTCAAAAGAGTTAAATAACAATCACTGAGGCACACTCTAAAATTAATGACAAATTGAATGCAACAGATACAAGAATTTATTACTCATAATAATAGCACATTCTTTTTTTTTTTTTGAGTCATTAAGAGTCTCATATTTATAGTCTGAGGAATTTGTGTCTGTTGATATATCCGTTAGAGATCAGTTTGTAGCCTTTGATATTTCATCATTCTTCTAGGTTGTATTCGTTGAAGCACAGAGGATTTTCCTTCTTGGTCATAAATATATCCGTTGAGGTTGTTGAAGGAAGATAGGTGAAGATTTTAGCTATATTTGGTAAGGTGCTTTAAATGCTTCTGACACAATCTTCACTTCAGTTGATTTGTGCTTTAAACGGCTTAGAATGATTCATAACATGTTCTTAGACACTAAATAGATCATTAGTAAATGTTAGAATCAAGTAGGTATCAACATAATGAATATTTGAATGACTGAAAGTTTTACACTACGATGTTCTGTTTTTCTAGAAAATTGACAATTGAAATTTCCTTGAGGTTGATTGTCATCCTCGAGGTAGTTCAATAAAAATCTGTAGACTAGAGGTCTTAGCCACAATTTATCATATGAAAGGGTTGAAGAAGGTTTCCTTGAGAATTTTATAAGTTAATATCTCCTTAAGGTTGAGACTTAACCTTGAGATAACAAGCAATCATAATGTAGGAACCTTGAGGATAAAAAATGTACTTAAGGTTGGTCTTTTAAAAGCTTAGATTAATGTTTGCTTGTTCCCTTGAGTTTAGGAATCAACCCTTGAGGTTTCGTGTTTTAAATTCAGAGCATGTGAAAATATACTTACCACCCTCAAGGTTGCTTACCCTTGCAAGGTTCTGATAGTACACATCTAGATTCCTTAGTAGCCTTGCAAGGTTGCCAGACACCTTCGTTTCCTCGAGGTCAGGGTCCTCCCTCGAGGTTACACAACCTTTCTAGGTTATGAGTTGCACAGCCAGGTTCCATTCTAGCCTGGCTTCACAAGCAAGGTTGTGAAGTTCAAGTCGTGACTACAAAGTCTTCAGGTCGCGACTAAATCAGCCAGAAGGTGCATTGAAAGAGTGAAGTCCAGGTCGCGACTACAAAAATCCCAGGTCGCGACTAAAACAACCCGAGAGTAAATGGTCAACAAGATTATAAGAGTAGCCCTGCACCCCAGCAAGGTTATGAAGTCCAAGTCGCGACTTCATGAGATTCAGGTCGCAACTTAAATTACCAGAGAGCACAAGAATGGAGGGGTTCCATGTAGCTTTGTATTAACACAGCAATGTTGTGCTCTAGCCTTGTAAGGATCTTTGTCCTTGAGGCTGGGTACTTACCCTCAAGGATGAGGTCTTACCTTGACAATAACAAGGTTTTGGTCCAGCCTTGCATCTTCAGTAAGGTAGGAACCAAACCTGACTGTTGTGGCAGGAAGTCAATTCCTTCAAGGCTGGTAAGTTCCCTCGAGGTTCTAGCTCCTTGCACCCAACCAGCAAGGTTTTCTCCAAAACCTTACTGTTATAGCAAGGTTAGTTAGAAACCTTGCTGTTATAGCAAGGCTGGTCACCCTCGAGGATCACCCTTACCCTCGAGGTTGGAAAACCAGCAAAGTTTCTGACTTAGTTCAAAATCATTTTCCTTCTTTCCCTTTAGTTTAACATCATTGAAAACTTATTTGCAATTCATACTAAGTTTGGTAATCATCAAAACATAATATCTAACAAATTAGACCTCACGGCCTGGTTAGGAATATGTTGAAAAGTATAGGCTTGAAATTAGAATTTGCTATTTTGAAAGTATTTTATGAGGATTCTCCCGATATAATATTTTGCTCAAAAATCATATATTTAATAAAAAGTCTAAATTATAAAATGATTAAATTCGTAAGGACTAATTACAACCGAATAAGAAATTATAGGACTAAATTATATCAAGTCAAAGTATAAAGATTGAGTTATAATTAAGTCAAAACTATAAGCACTAAAAGATTATTTTTCCTTAAAAAGTCCACAGATATAATATTCAAGGAAAATTTTCTTATAAATGTTTGAGTTGTTGTATATGGGCGTGTCAAAATGGAGAGTCCAACATTGCTCAAGAGTACTGAGGAAGCACAAGAGTAAATATAATATTATACCAGTAAAAGGTCCAAGAGGAGGAGTTGGTTTGCATACATGACAACGAGCCACCGAAGACAAAAAATACAGTTGAAGTTCTGGGATTGTCCCTGCCCGAGTTAAATGAGGTATTGGGAATTTCTTACTAAAAGTATTTGTGTATGCAGCCTTACCGAAAATATTGCTTCTAGTGTGATAAAAAAATATCATCATATATACTCTTCATATCATCAATATAAGACATAATTATTCAACTTAAATAAATTAAGGCAGTTAAATAAATTGTTCAATTTAACATATATATGACATTATATTAGGAGTATTCAAAAGATCTCCGTCCCAGTACTCCCGGTCCGGTCCCAGGATTTTAATTACAGGAATTTTCTGATCCCGGCCTGGACTAGGATCGGGACCAGGATTACTTTTGTTGATCCCGGCCGGAACCGGGATCACCCTTGAGGATCCCGGGATAATCCCGGTCCCGGTTTGTGTATATATATATATTTATTTTTTTAAAATTTTTTTATCTTATAAATTAAAATTATCATTTTATTTGTATATTCTTGCTCATATTAATTAAGTTATCTTTTCAAAATATGTGTATAACATCTTTAGTTGGAATTAAACCTCATATATTGTGATACTAAGCTTAA
>JBAGKO010000011.1:23316494-23330018 GCA_037177275.1 Acacia concinna | reverse complement strand
TATGAGTAAATAATTTTAACTTTGTAGTATTTTAGTAATTTTTTTTACTGTTTCACGTATTTTAATAAAAAAGCCGATGATAGGGTAGATGTCATCTATGTCATATGTGTTAAGGTGTAAGTTTTTCCCTAAAATTTTAAATCTAACTTTAAAAAAGATAAAATAGATGATACATGGACTTCCAACATTTCATCTTAACAAAAATGACGTAGATGATATATGGAGCGTCAACTCAATATATTTAATAAATTAAAGTTAAAATTAATAGAGATAATAGCTGAGAAGGCCCCGAACATTTCTAAGATAAAATATCCTTGAAGAACTGTCATGAAAAAGTTATTCCTAAGTAAAAAATTTTTAAACAAAATTGCCCATGAACAAACGTTATATATAACCAAACTATTTTTCGGTCAGACATTTCAAATCAATCTTGAAAGCATTTTTTTTTCACCAGCAATCCGGGAGACCCTCATACAATCTGATTATAAATAGTTTCCATTATTGATTTAATTAACAATATATATTCACATTTTAAAATAAGAGAAAAGTCCATATAATTAAGACAAAATTCAAAAGAGATTAAATAGAAAGCAAAGTTCACTTCAAAATGAAATTAATTTGTATGAAAGAATGAAGCTAAATTGTCAAATTACTCGTATAACCTATGATCACTTGGTTTAATTTACCAAATTTTCTAGAAGTATGAGTTAATAACTTCTTAAGAAATTTATAATTAATATTTTGTTGCGTTTTAAAAAAATTTGGATGAGTCTAAATTACTCTTTAATTAAACATAGTGAAGACAAGAATACCTTTTTAATGAAATTCTGTTTCAAATGCTAAGAAAAACATATATTTATGATTTTCTCCATAAGTTAATTACAATAATCATAAGAGAGAAGTTACATTGGATATGCAAATTCTTTTTAGAAAGTTGAGTCTTTTAATTAATAAATTAAGTAACTATAATTTTATTCATTTTAAAAAACAATTAACTTTTCATTTACCTTCAATCAACTGACTTCTTATTTATTTCATTGCGTATAGGATATATGTTTTTTTAAAACAATTATATATGTTTCTTTGATTCCTTGATTTACAAGTCAACGGTTCAAATTTAATAATTTATAAAATTATAACCATAATATTACATAAAAATAAATAAATATAATCTAGACAATCTATGAATATAGATTATCGGAAAAAAATTACAAAATATTAAATTTGAACCCTTCATTTGTTGCTTCAATGGTAAGAATAGGATAAGAACAAATTAAGAAAAGGAGAATGAAGATGAGGAAAATATCCAAATCCGTATATATCATCCGCATAATTTTTGTACATTTATAATTGATTAATTATAAATAAAATTTGAAATACATTGATTCAAACATAAACAAAAATTAACAGATTAGTTGGTGAATGTTTGACATAATTTAAATAAAAATTTAACTTTATACGTAATATTAAGCTGGAACATTTATTGAAATAATTTTGTCTGAGTGAATGATTGTGAATCATATGAAGTTCCTATTCTTATCATATCATACCTACAATAATAATAACAATAATGCTTGTATATCATTCTATAGTTTCATATAAATTAATACATTTTGATTTGCTAGATCAGTTTGCTTGTTGAAATCCTTTTTTTTTTTGTTACCCAATTGTTTGTTGAAATATTTTGTTCGTGAGACTGAGCATAAAATATTAAAATATGTTTTATCCTTTACATTCATATTTGACAGGATTTTGATCAAATAATATTGGATAGTCATAATATTCCTACCAACTATGCCTTTTAATTTTGATAAAAAAAATATGCCTTTTAATTTAAATAATATAAAATAAAAAGATTTATATCTCTTTTCTCTTTAACAGGTTTAAGAGTCTATATGCCATTTTTTATATGATGAGAATGAGTTCTACATGTCAAATTGCGTCAAATAATATCCATTATATTGTGTAATTGTATTTTGTTTCATTTTAGGGACATGTATTTTTCTAGGCAATCTTGTTGGAAGTATTGTAAGACATTAAACGTGGACACTTTTTCTCAGTGGGGATTTTTTTTAAGAAAATTAATATGATGTTTGATTTTTTAAAAAACAAATAGAGATAATGGAAATGAGAGGATGAAAGTGAGCGTGGAGGTAAGACCATGTAAGTTGCTTTTTAACCTAATTCATGTGTTGGACATTTAGCATTCCTTTCAATCATAAGTGTAGGAACTATAGTTAAGAACTTTACTTTAATCAAAAATGAAAAAGCCTGCTTGGTATGTTAGAATTTATTTTTATGAAGACGGAGATGGATATGAAAGTAGAAATGGAAATAGAGATAAAAAGGATGATCATTATTTAGGTTAAGTTTGATCGTTAATTGACAAAATATATTGAGTTGACAACTTACTTATATCTACATCATTTTTGTTTAAGGTTTATGTGTAAGTTTGTTCTCAAAAAATTTCACTTAGGAGCAATAATGCTAAGATTTGGAAACTTTCAAGCAATTTTGAACCCAAAAAAATTTTCAAAGCAAACTTTCAAGGCATATTTGCATTGTAGCAAAAATGTGTGGATGACATGTGAACCTGCCAATTAGCATATTTAGTAACTAATAGTCAAACTTAAATCATAAGAAATATTCATGGAGAACCATAATACTACTAATCTTGTGTGAGATGTTTCCACTTCTTCAACTTACATTCCCACTACAATATCAATGCCCAAGTCGTTCCCAGATATTTCTAAGATTGAGTAGTTCATTGAAAAGAATTTTAGATGGTGGCAAGAGCGTATCTATGCTATCCTAGACATACATGGAGTTATTATTGCACTTACCCAATCTAAGCCTTCTGTAGATACTGATTGCTCAAAAGGATGGTGACATATGCAAATAAGGTATGCAGAAATACTATGATTGATAATTTATCTAAGATTTGTTCGATATGTACTCTGTCTATAAAGAAGAACATAAAATTTGGGAATTACTAGTTCTCAAGTACACCCTGCTAAGGATGCTAAAAAAATAAACGTTTGTAGTGAGGAAATTCTATAGATAGGAGATGACTGAAGGCAAACACTACAAAAAAATATCAAATTACCGACAGACTTTTCAACAGAATTACCGACAAAAATTGGATGATTTTGTCAGTAAAAAATGTGTAGGAAATTGTCTTTCTGATGGAAAATTATTCCGTTGGTAATTTCTGACGGAAAATTTTTTTCATCTGTAATTACCCAAAAAACATTTTGTGGGTAAATCGTGGGTAAATTTTTATTAAAAGAAAAGAAAAAGGAAAATCCACGTGGCGCTTGCCGAAGCTCAACCACCCTAGGACATAATTGTTGAGTTTTGTGACTAAGGCAAGATTCGAACCCTAGACCTCCTGGGTGCATTATGATACCTTTACTAGTTGAGTGACTTTGATCTTAAGTTATATATTACAAAATAATATATATATATATATATATAACATAACATTTAAAAAATATAATATTAATGTAAATATATATAATATTAAATAAATCATATCTATAATATCTAATATATATTTCATTTTTTTATAATATAATTTTTAAACAAATTATTTTCTTATTTTATTTAAATATTTATTATTGATATAAAATATATTTAATATTTTATTAAATATTAATTTTGTGATATTTTAAATTTTTTGTCATATATTATTATTATAATATCAAATTATATAAATTATTAAAATATAAAATAAAAATATTGTAAATATTACCGATGGATTACCTACAGAATTTCCTGGGAAATCCGTCTGTAAGGGTATTTACCCACAGAATTTGTTTCATGGACAATCTGTGGGTATTTAAATGGAATTATTTTCCGTCAGTAAATTTATTTTCAGACGGAATTCACCGAGGAAATTTTTCCGTCGGAAGTTTCATCGGTAATATCACTGACAAAATTCGTTCCGTGGGTAATTCTGTCGATATTTTGAGGTTTTTTTGTAGTGAAAGATATAAAGCTTCAAATCAACAAATATCACAAACTACTTAAGGAGCTTCGAGCTGAGAAAATTAATTTACCAAACGATATTTTTGTTGGAATACTGGTTGAGAAACTACCTGAAATATAGAATGGTTATAAGCAACAATTGAAGCACAAGCAGAAACATTTGTCGCTAACAGAATTGAAACATTTGCTCTTAGTTGGGGCGACAGTCGCGAGACCCAATCTGTCAGGCAATACCCACCCATTAAAGCTTTAGCTACCTAATTGGGAACTAAATTTGTTTTCCTGGAAATCCAATTACAAGAATGGTTCCTAATTAGATTCCTTACGAATTGAATATTTTCAAGGATATTAATACACCTCCACTCATTTGGAAAAGTATCATTTGTGAGACATTTTATCAGAGTTTGATTATCATATTCAAATTGAATATCTTGTAGCTGATTCTCATATGTATATCGAATAGCATCATACAATGCAATCCCTTCAACTTCAAGAGTTGATTCAACATAAATTAATCTTGATGCCCTATCTAATAACCATACATTAAAATCTCTAACCACAAAAGCCACTAATGCCCTATTTTCCAAAGAATAATAATCACAGTCAGAATTGATTTTCAATGAATTACCTATCAGTGGGATCTATTAAGCTTGCATGCTATCCATTCCTTCTCTAGGCACATTCCTTTGCTGTTCTAAAATATCCACCCACCCTTTAGCCTCCCAAAATTCCTATAGAAGCTTACTTTCCTGAGAAAAAACAAAAGTAGGATTAGTTAGCCAAGATAAAACATTATTAACCATCATAAATAAATATGGGGACAATAGATCTCCTTGTCTCAATCATCTTTGTGGGCTAATAGATGACACTCTTTTTCCCAAAAGCATAATAGAAAACTTAACAGAATTTAACTGCCACAAAATCCTATCTACCTAATTTCTATTGAACCCCATTTTTAGCAAAGTACCTCAAAGGAAATCCCACTTCACCCTATTATAAGCTTTATCATATCAAGTTTGATTGCTACCTCACTCCTACCCTGGTTTTTTCTTTTCATATGATGGAAAGGTTCGTATACCACAACAATATTATCCTGAATCAACTACCCTGGAACAAAGGCACACTGGCTTTTGTCAATTACCTTGTCCAATAGCCCTTTCAATCGATTTTCTAGAAATTTTGAAAAAAATTTATAAGAAAAATTACATACACTCTATAATTATTAACTGACTTAGGACAATTAACTTTAGGAATCAGGATAAAATCAATTCCATTATTTTTTCTAAAGGAAAACCATTTGGAAAATAATTTTTAACCAATTCACATACCTATTCCCTAATAATATCCCATTCTTTATGATAGAATAGGCATGTGAATCCATCCAGTCTAAGTGCCTTTTGTCCGCCAAGTTGGAACACAACTTGTTTAACTTCTTCATAGTTAATATCTGCCATCAATACTATGTTATCTTCCTCTGAGATCACTCTATCTATACTTTCTAGCACTCTTGAGAAGTCTCTTAACCCGTTTAAGGAGAACAATGAGTTGTGAAACCCAGCAAAGTGATTACCGAGTTCCTCCTCCCCCTCCATCCATTCCCCATTGTTGCCCCTAACTCTTGTTATTTATAGTTTTGTCCCCACACTGCAACCATTCACTCTTGACTTCTGTGCTCAATACACCTCTTCTTAGTCCCATAGTTCCTCTATTTTCTTTTTCATTTCAGCCACTTCTCTTGCTATTTTAACACTCCAAATAGAACCCAATCATTTTTGTACTCTCTTTACTAGAGAATTTATCTGTTTCTGCCTATTCTTATACTCTTTCTTACTCCAAATAACAAGAAACTCCCTTAATATGTTTAAACATTCCACAAACTCGTTTAAATCCTTTGTATTCCCCTCCATTAGCCTTTATTAGCTTCAACAAATTAGGGTAATTGATCCATCTTGCATCAAATCAAAAAAGAGGAGGGGTTTCTAATTCACCATTTTCATATTCCACAAACATTGGACAATGGTCAGATCTGATTGCCTCCAATACTTGGCCTTGGCCTTTCTGAAATTGGACTTGCCATTTTGAATTGATCACTACCCTGTTGAGTCTTTCCTGAATCAACTCATCACCTTCTCGGTTATTCATCCAAGTATATTTGCAACCTTTGAAATCTAGTTCCATCATCTCACATTCTATCATGAATTTTTGAAATCAGTCCAAATCCCTTTGTGTGCACTCCCTACTACCCTTCTTATCTAATGAATAGAGTAATTCATTAAAATCTCCTAGCACTATCCATGGTTTATCATGGCCTAGATTTATTTTTGTCAATTTTGACCACCATCTCAATTTTAAACCCGTCCAATTTGGATGATATACAAGACTCATATTGCCCATTTCTCTTCCATCCATTTTTACTTCCTCCAGATGGATTATAAATATGCTAATGAATCATATTTTCAACTGAACTCCTTCTTTCCACCAAAGAGCTAATCCACTCGATCTTCCTATAGGTTCAAATATTCACCATAATCGAATTTGAGCTTTCTACTTATTCTTTCTATTTTGACTTTTCTCATCTTTGTTTCAGACTGAAATACTATTTTTATCTTAAATTTCCCAAATTGGAACTTTAGATTATGAGTCGTTGGGGTAGTTTTAAAACCCTGCTAGTTCCAACCTATGCAACTCATGACTCCCCAGTGTTTGTTTTAGGCCAACCACCTCACCCTCCTTCATCAGACCCATCCTCCCTATCCCTTCTTCCCACATTCTGCATATCCTCCTCCTTATTGTCCATCTTTATTTCCATCTGTAAACTAGGCTTATTTCCAATGAATAAGGCTTTTTAAGCCTTCATTTTGACCTTTTGATCATGCTTTGAAATTTATCTAGGACTAAATCGTAGGCTGCCTTCCTACCTAAAATTAAAGAGTGCCAAACCATATGATTCTTCCCACTATTTCAACTCTCTTTTTGCTCTTTCTCGTTTCCCTGCACCCTTTGGCAAGTCTTGATCAGGATCTTTTCTTCTTTTATGCAACAGAGACTTTGAATTTTCATCAATCTTTCTTTTTAAAGAAACTTCTCTTAATTCTTGGCTAGATCCTTAGTTGCAGCTCACTGAATTGGCACCATCGCTCTTGGCTCCTTTATTTTATCATCCTCCTCTTCTGCTAGCTTAACCTAATAACAATTTTAGGTTTTTCTTTTCTAGCCCTTAACATACTTATTGACCCATCAATCTTTCTAATAAGAGAGTCCAATTTGTCCTCAGAGGTACTCTAAGAATTCATATGGGTTTCCAAAATCTAGCCCAATTTAAACTCCCATCCCACCAATTGAGAAGGTAAGTTAGGAATCATACATTTACATTGAGATGCTTCACATGAGTCCTCTGTTGTGACTAAGACACCTGGATGATGTAAATCTAGTTTACTCTTTTCCCCTAAATGCTGACTTGTTAAACCTTCCCTATCACCCTCGAGCCTTAGACTCGGCTCCTATATCCATGCATCCATTTAATGTTCTCCCCTTTCCCATGCACCACTGCTTTCTTTAGTACTCTTCCCTAATTTCAACTTGTTGGAGTAATTGGTTGAGACCAGAGACCTTAAGTGCACAAACTAGCATCATAACCACAAGAGGCCCTATTTACTACAAACTCAATTGCTTCCTCCTCACATACTCTGCTTTCATGCCTCAACTTCCTGCAGTTATAACAATATCTCACCAACTTTTCATATTTAACTTATATCCATACATAATCCATATCATCAAGATGAGGTGCTAAAAAGCTTGGCACTAAGGCTATGTTTGGCTCACTTGAGGGGAGGGAAGGGGAGGGATTTTTATGGAGGGGGGAAGGGAGGGTTTGAGAGGGATTTCATTTTATTTTGTTTGGATTGATGAAAAGAGAGGGGAGGGGAGGAGAGGAGAGGGATTTTAGTTTTGTAATTATTAAAATTAAATAAATATAATTATTTTTGTTTAATATATAAATATTATTATAATTCTATACATACTATTTGAAACTAGTATGAGCATATTGATCAACTTAGGGTAAAATATTAACGTTTCTTCCCAAATTCCTCCTATTTTAGAGGGGAGGGGAGGGAAAATTTTAGAAAAATTTTTCTCCCCTCCTAAAAATTTTTGCTATCCAAATAAAGGGAGGAGAGTAAAATATATCCCAATTTCCTTTCCCTCCCCTCGTAACAAAAGGTTAATTGATTCTAAATAGCAAGTCATGCTGTTTGGTCAATCCAAGGAAGAGGCAAAAAAAAAAGGGAAAAAAATTAATAGTGGCCTAGTCGGACTTCTATATTGTCGTATTAATTCGTTGATGGCGCTCCCCCTACTTTTTTGTTCCATCTATACAACACTGAGTTTTATTGAATAAACGACTAAACAAATATAAAATAGATAAGTCATCAACTTGTAAAAAACTGCTGCTTTTTATATATTTAAAGATGTTTAAAATTATGGAGCTGCTCTTGACTTTGTATATGACCATAAATTTATTCCATTATTCTATATTGGCTGGCTGCTTCACTTTTATTCATTTACCTTCATATATACTGATGCCGCCCTGTAACATCTATCAACCAAAAAATAAAAGTCTTAAGAGCGAATTCATCTAAACTTTGTGTTAAAAAAAAAAACTCAATTATCATGGAGGGTTTAATTATAATTATGCATACATTTACTTTATTTGAAAGTCTCCCTTCGAATATATTTTGCCAATTGCCATCTTTAATTTGTTCGGTGCGTATTATATGACATATATATAGCATACAACTTTTGAAAATCGTTCGTTTTTTTAAAACATATGCATCATGTAAAATATTTCTTGATATAATATCTAGTTTGTAGTGCAACTTGTAGTACAAACTATATCTTATATTCAGAATTGAAGGTAGAGTGTTTCAATGTTTCATACTTTTATTCCCTCTTAGTTTTTATGTAAATATTGTTGGAAATTTAATATAATTGAGTGTGTGTTATATTTATTTAGATATTATATATTTTATGTTATTATTTTAATATATATAAATATCACTGGATGTGTCCCGTATCATTATTTGGATTACGGATTAAAGAGTTGTGTTCAAAGGGTTGTGATTGGTCGGTAAATCCTTGAAGAGTCTTGATATGAGGTTATATAAGGAGAATGCCAAACTTAGGACGGACACATAAGAAAAGTTGTTTGTTCAATTATGAATTCCCTTATGGGTGATGGTGTCCAACAATCTATCACTGTGCCAAAATTTCCATCCAGAAGAATTCAAACAAATCTCGAGAAGACCCTATTCATATACACTATGGCAAGAGGTAGCAAGACTTCCGCTATGAAACTCATAATCTTGGATTTATGTATTATGTTTAACAAATATATTATATAAAATAAATTCAATATTTTATTATATTTTATAATTTTAACTTATCATTTCTAATGTTTTTGATGTTCAATATAAATATTCTGGCAAAAAAATGTAATATAAATATTGCTTTTTTATTTTGTTTACAATGGATTGGAAAAAATTCATATCAATCTTAAAACCATTTTTTAAAATCTTAATGAATATTCTGATATTCACATTTTATATTTACTTCCAGATTAAAGGTATCAACAAAACCTGGTCTGTCATTAGTCGAATTTTAGTCCATTATATCGTCATACCAAAAAACGAGAGGTGTTGACAGAATAAATTAATCATAAAAAAATAGTAAACCACTTCAAAATATTTTTTTTCCTAAATAAATTGTTTATAAAACTTTATTGACATTATATATTATGGTTTCTACTCCACATAGAAATTTTGTAAAATTAAAATTATTTGAATCTTATATCAAATTAACTACTTGTACATTGCAAATGGACATAATATTTAATTGAGAATGAAAGATCATAATTATTGTATTATAAAATCTTGAGTTAATTATTTCATAGTTGAAAAAGGAAAATTAAAAAGCAATAAAATAGGAAAATTACTAGACATAGCACGCACTTGGCACTTAACACTTAGCATACCCGTTACATATATGGCTTACCTCAACAAGTGTATGATGTCGATCGTCATATTATCAATCGGACTCTCACTTAATTGGTTACCATTTTCCCTTTATGTGTGTCTAGAGAGGATGAAATCATTAGACAATTGGAAAATTGGTTTAGAATTCGTTAAAATACTTTTTCAGAAATTCAAGTTTTGTTCCTTGTTTGTGCTTTTTCTGTATTGGATATCTGTCACAGCAATTGTAGCGATCAGCCTCTAATAATGCCCCCACTTCTCTAATTTGTAATGCTCTCACCTTTCAATTATTTTTTTATATTGATTGAATGACATAAAATAAAGGTAAAAAGTAGGGAGAAAGACCTAGGAAGGAAAATAATTATTATAAAAGATCTAGAAAATTATAATTATTTAGAAGAACTAAAAATTAAAAAACTAATTTGTTGATTCATAAATTACCCTTGTTAACCCTAAAAACTGAGGGAAACATTTTTTTAAAACAATGAAACAGTCATTTTCCACATGTAAACGGCAATTGCAATTTCTTACTGCAGATCCTATCCCAAATTCTCAATCATAGGCTTTTATTTTCAAATTCAAATCTCTAGTCCAAATAAAATCTCAATTAAATCTACTTAAATTCTTCAAAATAAGGATGTGTTAATTTGTAAAGTCGCTAGTTATGAAACGAAGCTAGTTTTTATTTGACCTTCAAACTAAAATATAAAGAGGATGCGTCTCCCATCATTATTGTCCTAAAACAGGGCACCTTTTTGTATTATAGCTTTATATTTTTTTTATACTCACTAATGAAAGTTTAAAATGGTTTGCCAAAAAAAAAAAGAAAGTTTAAAATGTTTTAATCATCAATCCTTATAGTCAGCATCATATTCTTGAAGTTATGCAAACTAGAATATCTATAGGTATAATATAACATATTGCTTAGTCATAAGTGGCTTTGACCAAGAGAAAATACTTTGAATGATAATATTTATTATTGCAAACTTGGATATCTATATGGATATTTTATTTTGATACACCAAAGGCAAAATATTTATGGATATTTTGTTTGAATACACCAAAAGCAAAATATCTATGTGTAACATCCTAATTTGTAATTTAGCCTTTAATCATAGAAAAAAAATTACTTATAATAAATGGATTTATCAAGTAATTATAGGAATATAATAGGTTTAATGAAAAAATAATAATAATATTTTGATTATTGTTGTTACCGTTATTATTAGAAGTAATTAAAAATATATATATAATAAAGAAATAAAATGGGGTCGGAATAATAATAATAATAATAATAATAATAATAATAATAAAGAAAGAAATTGATTAAAAGAGAAGGAAAGGAAAAAATGGTTACATATAATAATAATAATAACAACAACAACAATTAAAAAAGGCACGTGGCCATTATATAAAGTGGCGCAGGGGGCCAATTAAATGACAATTGTTGTCATTTTTGGAACTGCAGTGGAAAAGAAGGGAGTTCCAACGAGTTCTTGGTCAGCGTTAGTATAAGTTTACTTTAGGGTGTTTTATTTGAGATCATTTAGATAACTAAAATATTTTATTTTTAACAAATTTTTTTTATAAAAGTTGTTCTATATACTTTTCTCTATCTATTGAGTGTATTATGATTCACATATGAGAAAATTTTTGGGTTTTGATAATATATGACTATAGAAATGAATAGGGATGTTAATAAATAGTTTTAATCTATTTAAATTTTTTATTTGATTGTTTTATGATTTTATAATTATTTTTTTGTAAATACAGATCTTAAGTTGTTATTTTTGGACTTTTGGCATATTAAATTTATGTTAAAACAATTTATTTGGGTGATTGGAGGTATTATTAAAATTTTAATGGTTTTGATTATGGGAAAATTTTAAGATTTATAAAAAAAAACAATTTTATGTCAAAAATCTAAATTTTAAATTGGGGATTTTGTTCTTTTCTCCTGCAGGATGTCTACATCCCCATTAATGAGTTCTAGCTGTGTAAGCATAATTATATCAAATGATGTAATATGGATTATAAATGTAATCCTTTTTACATTATAATAAGCCTAACCAAACGCCGTAATCAACCTATTTACATAGAATTATACGTAATCCTCTCTCACGTAATTGAACCAAACGGGCTGTCATTTAATGGAGTTGTCGAAGCTCTATGGCCTGCTAGCAGCGAACAAAGAGTGGTTGGGCCTTTGTTTTTTAAAAAGGATGAAGGTGCAGATTGGACAAACAATTATTTTCTCATGGGTGTCCAGCACAAATAACTATTTTGATGTGCAAAAATAGACATGAAGAATTTTTTTCGAAGCAAAATTGACAACACCGTTAACTACATTTACTTTTTCTGACATATGAGTCATACTGCCGATTATTTTAATATACTTAAGAAGGTTAAGGTGAAAATTTAATAAGGAACTATTTTATTAGGGGCTAAAAAGCATTTACAAGGCAAATATAAGCGTTTACATTATAACTAAAGGGATTTAAAAAAATATAAAAAGTTAAAAAATTTTGGACATTCAAATATTTGTCTTGTAAATATCAGTATTTGTCTTTCTATTGACAAAACTTAATTTTATTTTAATCAAAAGTAACGGCAGTGGGATCCACATGTCAGAAAAAGTAACGGCAATTAATGGCGTTATCAATTTTGCTCCCAAAAAAAATTCTTTATATCTATTTTTGCACCTCAAAATAGTTATTTGTATTGGACACCCCTAAAAAAATAGTTGTTTGTCAAATATACACATTTACCCTTTTTAAAATAAGGGTAATATTGTAAAAAGTAAAAACACATGCATATCCATATTTTATTTTGGTAATATGTGGAATTTTCACTTTTTTATGTGTTTATGGACTTAATAGACCCAGTTGACGGCAGATTATGGGGAAGATGTCAGTAAATGATGTATTGAACTTTAATTTTAAAATTACTTGTAAAATCACACAAAATACTTGTTCTAAAAGATATATGTAAATTTTTAAATAGAGGGTACAAGGCATGAATTCCCCTTTTAATTTACATTGGATGACTTGCTGAATGATGAATCATCCTTTTTTCGCTGAAGTAACAAGTAATTATCAAGGTTTTAAGAACCGGATCGGCCCGGATGGTCCAATCGGTTAAACCGTTGACCGGTCATATAGGTGCGCCGGATTGGTATGTTAAACCGTTTTTATTAAGAACTGTTTTGAGTCATCTTTGAACCGCTTTTGGCCCGGAACCTGTTGTTGGCCCCGAACCCAAAGCTGGTTTTCAAAAACCGTCCGAGTCAATAAAATTGTAAAAAAACTCAAATTAAATTGTAAAAAATAAACAAAAAATCCTATAATTTTTTTTAATTAAATGTCAATTGCCAACATTAAAAAAAAAGGTGTTTCTCAAGCCCTAAACCTTCAAATAAAGTCATAAAATTATTATTGTTAATGCATTTTATTAAGTTGACATCATGTGAATATTATTTTGTTGATTTAATGTCTTTATTTCA
>JBAGKO010000011.1:23272047-23284503 GCA_037177275.1 Acacia concinna | reverse complement strand
TTTGCCATAACTACAAAGACTTTATGTAAACAAGTGAAAGTAAAAAAATTCATTCTTTGAAGTTTGTAAACAAGTGTACAAATAGAAATAACGGCTCGTATCACAAAAAAAAATTTGCACAGTAAAAGATAAATGACATACAAAATTCTTTCACAAAACTAAATAAAAAGAACATACTTACAACATAAAATATAAACAAAGACATTGAAAAGAATATCATACTTATAACTGTTAGAAATAAAATAAAACAATCACATATTCAAGACACAATAATACTATTAAACTAAGAATTTTTATATCTTACACTCCATAATAATAATATAACACAATATACGTACAGTTAAGTATGATGCTCCTCTTTGATCCTTCAGATTCCACCGGAATACCGAACGCTTACAAATACAAAAAATAGCAATGTTATAATTACTCAGATCATCAAAAAAATTTCTATCTGTACATCTCAAAGAAATTATATATCTAATTACTTACTATATTTATGTGAATCCCAGATGAAAGTGAAGAAGGAAGCTGAAGAACCAAGTGTTAGTGAAGAACGAAGTGTTTGTGAATGAATATGAGGAGGAAGTTGAAAATGTTGAAGAAAAAGAAATGAATAAATTGAATGAAGAGTGAAGGAAGAGGGGAGGTTGCTGAAGAATACAACAATGAAGGAAGAGAGGGAGGAAGATGAAGAATACATGAGAAAAGGAAAGAATGCGTGAGAAAAGGAAGGAGGGAAGCATATGTTTTTATAATAGAAAGATATGAATGAATGTGTATTATTTGAAGTGACAAGAGAGTTAAAAAAATAAATATCATGCAGAGCGAAGGACAAGTGTCCTCTACTGCAATTATGAAGAAACTGATGTAAATCATGCATGCATGGGGGGCGTGTAAAGGGCAGTGGGGGCGTGAGAACACATGCAGTTGGGGGAAGGATTTTTTTTTTAAAAAAAAAGTTTTTTAAAGTTATATTTAATTAAATATTTTTTAAAATGTTGTATTTTTTTTAAATAATTTCACTGTTTACTATATTTTATTAAAAAAAAAACCGATTGTTTAATGTTTAATGCTCTCCTCTATTAAAAATTAAAAGTTTTAAAAATGATCCCATTTCACAGTTCACACATCAGACACGTGTTACTGAACCTAAGCATCAGACACGTGTTACAGCATCAGGCAAGTGTCTCTTCCTAGAGTAGACTAGGATGGGCCGTGTATGATCTGTAGCAGCTGGTAATGCGTATTCCGTGCTAACGTGCTTAGTAAGTTTTGCTATAGGCAGAAATCTGTACCTGATCGTCTTCTTGCTCTGTATTTTCCCCATTCCTTTCATTTGCTAGGGTTGATACCAGCTAGCTTTCAGATGAAATAGAATACACAATCAAGCTAACTCATTTCAAGCTTTCTTACTTAGTTTATTGTGAGTTGTACTTCATTTTCCTTCCTATTTTCTGATTCTACTTCGCCTTTTCAAACTCGCGCCTTGAGTGGAGTAGCTAAAAGGCTTCCATTTTCATTTTGAGTTTTCGTTTCCTAAGATAAACTTCCTCAAACTTTGCAGAAGCAAGTAAAATGGTAAACCAATATGAGCATAACATTTCGGGTGTGGGTGTGTTTTGCTTTTGAAATGTAAAGGATGTTGTATTTGTCGGTGCGTTGTCGAGTGATATTCTGTTTTTAGTTTGTTTGGTTGCCAATGAAAGTTAGGGAAGAGAGGAAAAAAGTGGGATCACACAAAATTAAAAAGTTCATGCTCACCCATTTGCTTTGCACGAAGACGATGAGGTGATTCCGTGAAAGTTATGTTGGAGAACATGAGAGGGTCGGGTGGACAAAGCTTTTCTTGGAAAGCGAGATTTCAGGGTTTCTTTTTTCTTTTCTAATGGAACACCATTACATTACTTTTGTTGTTTATGTGACAAAGGACAAACGGGACGAAAATGTTTGTCCTGGTTTCTTGACGGACTTTCATAATTTTTAGTTTCTTGACGAAAGTGTGCAAAACGTAAATCTAGTAGATGGGAGATTTCTTCAGTTTCTCCTTTGCTTCCCATTTCATCCTAGATGTTACCTTTGAATCTCTTGCTCTATATCAGTATTCTTCCGCACCTTACTAAATTGCATTTGCACGTGCTTGGAGATGTGATTTGGTGTGTTGCATGCATTATGTGTATATGATACGGTAGTTATAATATGACACTAAAGTGATACCCTTGCAGCAATAAACTATTAGAACTCTTATGCTTCTTGTTATACAGGTTACTTTTGGATATGCAATGGCATCATCAGATGAAGAGGGTGAGATTGTCCCAGAGTGGGTTAATGATTATTATTTTATCGATGACAAGTATCAGCTTGTTTCACTTTCTATTTTGCCGTTACACATGAGCATGGATGAGATGAAATGTGGCTTCGCAACGACAGTATACTTGCGTGGAACTGCTGATGATGGTGTGCAGGAAATTTTCAAACAGATCACTGCTTGGAAATTTGAGCTTTCCTCTGTGCAGCCTGAGATTTCAGTACTTTCAAAAGACAGAGTTTGGATCACTCTACAACGGCCTAGAAAGAGCTATGAAAGTATAATTAGGACAGTCTTGGTCACACTATACTGGCTGCATTTTGTGAGAAAAAACCCAGACGAATCTAGAATGTCTGTTTGGAAATACTTACAAGAGGTCTTCAGGTATTTGTGTTGCCGTTTCCCGATATCTAATCTCCCATCTGCCATCTTGATTCAGTGATGATGTCTATCTTGCAGCTCATCTGATATTAAACCTTCTGAGAATGACATCCAAAATCATATGTCGCTGATTAGAGAGGCTGCTGAGAGGGACAAAGAGTTTGCAAAATCTGAGGTTCTTATTCTGTTTTTGAATTAAATAGCATTGTCTGGCTTTCCCAATTGATTTTGCGAAATGTCAGCCCTGATTATGACTTTTTATGGGCAAGACACTCTTTTCAGATAAACGTGAATGATTTTGCTATCTGCTTAAACTGTTTCTTCAAATAATACTTTTTCCATTCTGTCATTTACAATTACTTGTTAGCCAATAAACTTTATTTTTACAGTTTTACTGAACATGAGCCTACTTTCTCTGGATTTATTTTAACTTCAACTTTATCCTCTAAATTTTGTTCTGTCATATGCAGTATTTACTTGCTTCTATAAAGGACCCATTGTCATATGAAGTCTTCCGTGAGGTCAGTGTTAACTATTACTTGTTTTCTGCAGAATGTGGTTGGACTTACTCTTGTTTAAAACTTTTGGTTCATTTATTAGGAGCATTCGATAGAGAAATCAAAATGTTCAGTTGATTCAGAAGAGGATGCTAATGACTCTGCTGGTGAAGAGTCCAGTGATGATACAAACCATTCTGTTGAATCTTATGACACTGTATGTGCAATTTGTGACAACGGTGGTGAAATCCTGCCGTACGTGCTTATCTTGTCTATGATATAAAGACACGCTTCCCTCAACTCACTTTTCCTTATATTTAATAATCAGGCTTCTGTTATCTTTTGCATGAGTATTTTTCTTTTAATGATGCAGTTGTGAAGGGAAATGCCTGAGATCATTCCATGCAACCGTAGATGTGACTATGGTTGATGGTATTTATACGTGTGAATCTCTTGGCTATACTAGCACTGAAGTTGATGTAAGCACTCGTTCTCACATATTTTGTCTCCCCCGTTTTTCATTATTTCAAATTCTCTTGTGCTGAAGAAAACAACTCTTGCTGTTACAGGCTATCCCAAAGTTTTTCTGTGCAAATTGTAAGTATAAGCAGCATCAGTGCTTTGTTTGTGGCAAATTGGGTTCATCTGATGAATCTTCTAATGCAGAGGTATATTTCAAATCTAACTTATTTCCCCTCTTTTATTATGTATCTTGTCTTTCTACTCTGGGAGAATTTCATATGAATAACATTCAATGATACATAAGTTTTGTTTTTCATTTTTCATGACGGATTCTTTTTGATTGAGACTCGTAGTATGTGATACCAAGTTCCACATTGAGTAGTATGAGATACTCATTGCGGTATTTAAGTGGGTTAGTTCTCCCACCTCAAAAGGTTAGCTTTTGGGGTAGGGTTCCACACCTCACCAAGATACCATCAATTGGTAGTAGATTTTAGTTGTTGGGCGTTTGGTGAGTATTTAAGTGAATGACTGAAGTTTACTGTATTGGGTAGTATAAGATACTAAGTTGGTTCTCCCACCTCATTAACTTGCTGGAAGTCGTGGAGTGTAGTTGCCAAGATGCTGACCACATTGAGTAGTATATGATACCAAGTCCCAGCTTTCGGTGGGGCTGGTGGGGTATTTAAGTGAGTTGGTTGTTCCATCTTAACAACTAGCTTTTGAAATGGGTTTTGATGGAGACTTGGTAGTATGATATACTGAATCTCTCATTGAGGGATGCTCAATGGGGTATATTGGAGTGTGTTGGTTTTCCCACCTCATTACTTACGTACCCATTAATTGATATCAGAGCCATTTTGTTGGTGGTTTTGCATAGAGCTATCCATGGATGGTTCTGGCTGGTAGAATCGAGTGAAGTGTCAGAGTGCTGTTGTCAGGACGTCGGCTTTCCATGTGGCCGATTGATGCAAACTTAATAGTGCGAGATACTTGATGGGTTAATTAAGTGGGTTGGTTCTCCCACCTCAACAACTAGCTTTTAATGTAGGGTTCTCTATCCCACTGGACCCATCACATTCTTTCTTTTATATTGTTTAATCAGGCTGTATCATGTAAAAAGTAATTATAATTTCCAGTACAATAGTATGAATATTTGTAGTTTTTGTTTAACTTGTTTCTTCCCCTTTCTTATTGGACCTAAAATTCTCAACAGATTTTTCATTCTCACCTTTCAATATATAATGAATAATACTATTTCGTACTAGCAATAAGCATGTATCTCATGAAAATAGAGATGATGATGAAGGATACAGACTGATGATGTTGTTGCATGTTTTGAAGGAGTCATGGCTTTTAGGACTTAATCACATGATTGTCTTGTGAATCTGCAACAATTATAACCTTATATATCTCTGTTCCTCTATTTTGATACCATATCTTTTGCATGTTACATGGCTCTGACATGGTTATATTTACTTTTGACATCTGGAGACTAAATATCTATTAATTTTTATGTTCTTCAAAGTAAGCTGTTATTTGTTTTATAGGTTCATAACATGTAAAAGTAAATACTTTGTTGTTTGATTGTAGGTATTTCGTTGCATTGTTTCAACTTGTGGCCATTATTACCATCCAGAATGCGTTGCAAAGATACTGTCCTTTGGTGTTGATTCTAAAAGAGAAGAAATAAGAAAAATTGCTGCTGCTGGGAAATCGTTTATGTGCCCTCTTCATAAATGTTCCTTGTGTTGGAAAGTTGAGGATAAGAATATTCATGACTTGCAGTTTGCAGTGTGCAGACGCTGCCCCAAGGCCTACCACAGGAAGTGCTTACCCAGGTAGTTCTCCCCCTTCCTTCACCCTCTTTAATGTCCATTTTGGTTGGAGGTAAATATTTAAATATTATTATGTAGCTATGTACTGCTTTTTGATAAGAAATCTATTGATTCCACGAAGATTTCCTTTGTGTTCATCATAATCTGTATATGCATCTATTTTCTTTAAGCAGGGAGATAACCTTTACGGGTATTGGCCAAAGAGCTTGGGAGGGTCTACTTGTCGATCGAATATTGATGTACTGCATGTAAGTTCTTATTTTAGTAGTGTTGTAAAAACTGAGCTATGAGGGCCTGCTTGGGTTTTATTTGTATTGCACCTTACACTATTTAGTTTTGTACTCATTAAGGGAACATGAGATAGTTATGGAACTTGGAACTCCTATTAGAAATCATCTGATATTTCCTGGTAAGGGGAGAAGAAAGAATGAAGGCCCTCACAACTTACTATTAGGCGAAGGGAAGGTTACTACTTCATCAAGGCAAGAGGATATCACTGCTAGAAGCACTGTTACAAATATAAAATTGCCAGAACAGGTAAAAGTGGCAGTCAGTGGCATTCGAAATGGAGGTTCTGCAAAGGTTACTGACAAATATTCCAGACAAGATACTAGTATCTCATCGAGATGGAATAGGTATGATGCAGCTAAAAAATCTTTGAAGGATGAAAACAAGTCGCCTTTGAAAAATGATAACTCATCTTGGAGTTCAAGATTACATCCAGATATGTCTCTGGAGCAAAAATTGTCTCGTGAAAGAAGTGACAAAACCATTCCAGAAAAACCCGTGGTGCAAAAGGCCAAAACATCACATCAGCTTGCCATCACTGATATAAAAAAACGGTATGTTGTTTTAATGTCACATTGTTATGCTTTATTTGATAAAATTTACAAATGGTGCTTTATTTCCTAGTTCAGCTGCTACCATTGGTGCATAACTGTTTCGGGTATTGTTTAATTGCATGCAGAGTTTTGTCTTTGAAAGATGCATGTACATCTGCATTTAAAGAGGAAGAGTTCAAAAGGAGTCAGCAACTCTTGGTTACAAATTCATGTTTCTCAGAAACTGCATTAGATAAGAATCTTACTGAAGGAAAAGTAGAGGGTTCAATTAAGGTATATCTTAATTTCCGCATCTTCCAACTGAGATCATGTAGAATATGAGAGTTTATGCTAAAACTAATTAATGGGCTATCATTTTTCTAGCTTAAGAATGTCTGACTTTCTTGCAGGCAATTCGAACTGCCTTACAAATGTTAGAAAGTGGAAGTGGAGGCTTTATTGAAGACGCTAGAGCTATTTGTGAGCCACGGATTCTCAATCAAGTGTTTTTTTGGCAGGTTGAAGCAACATATCTGAAATTAACCTTTTTCTTTTTAGTTAGAAAATATAATTTACAGGTCTTAATTTACTTAAATGTGTCAACTTTTACGCTTGTTCATTGAGGAGAAAGAGTAGGCCACTAATGATAATTCAACGTCATTCCTGTTGTGAGCACTTTGATCATGTTACCATCAATTGCAAAATGCTATATTGTCATGTGCAGTTTGAACTTGTACTTTATCTCATTCTTCTATAACTTGAACTGAAGTTAGTTTGTATCTGCTGAGATTGAAGGATCACATTAAAGCACAAGAGAAATGCTTTGAAATATTATTGATCCTTCAATCTCAACATGGTATCAGGGTTAGGTTTCAATCCTGGGACCTGTGGGCTATACACTTTGTTTGTGGAAGTTTAGAGAAAACCATTTCAAAGTCATTATCCCAAGAGTTTTATTTTCTAGAGTACATTTGTCTTCTATAACAAAAGTTTGGAACTGGAGTTTCAGTCCCTATCCAACTTCTGTTGCATGGCTTTCTTGGAATATTCTCATATACTCTTTGTTGCACTGTTCTTGCTTTTCTTCATTAATTCTATTTATTTTTTAATATGTATTTTCATTTAAAATTGTAAGTTTTAACTCAACCTATTATTCAACAGTCAAAGTCAGAGGTTGTGCCTATCTTCACTCTGTCTCTGGTGGTTGTCTTCACTCTTTATCTTTGTCATGTTGTATTTATTTAAAATAAGGGAGAACTGATGTTTATTAATTTGGTAGAGATATCTATCGGTATATTTATTTTGCTGTACATTGTTTGACTTTTAACATTATGGATATTCTTATTGAGTTGTATTATAGAAATTAATGACCGAATAACTGTCAAAATGATTAGAGCCATTTTAGACAGATAATACTGATTTTAAGTTTGCTTGCAGAGGCAGCTCAAGGTCCATCTGGCACCTTTTCTTCATTGCAAGAGATATACTTCCTTTGGTCGCCATTTTACAAAATTAGACAAACTTAAGGAGGTAAATACTTCTGATCTACTGACGTCAGGAAGACGATGTTTTTGCTATTAAGGTACCCCTTTTCCTACTGTAGAAAATTAAAACGTAAGGCTGATGAAAATACCATATCTTATAGGTCTTGAAGCAGTAGAATAGAGTACATATATAGAGGGGAGATATGAACAATCCTTTCAATTAATCCCAATAAATCAGCTTGATTTAAATAGAAATTAATTCCTCGTGAAAGTTAATTTAAACTGAGAATCATAAGGCAGTAAAATAGGAAACAAAATAGCTAAATAAAGTTCCAAGAAAGGATAAAGCCATTTGCATTCCGTTCTCACATCTTAGGTATCCTTGCTCATCATGCATACTGGCTAGGCTTGTTTAAAGCTGGCCTAAATAAGCCGAAATACACAAAGGCCAAGTTAGTTGCCTGAATTTTGGGGGCCTCTTTTTAATTCTTTTTTTTATAGCCTACCTCCAATTTCTACCGTAAAAATTTCAAGTCTTCAAGCAAAATTGCAACACGCCATAAACCTAAACTGCACTCACATAATTTTTTTTTTTAGGGCTTAGTGCACAAAGCTCTCACCAAGTAGGGTTTAGGGAGGGTTAAAAGTATGCAACCTTATGAAGCAAATGAAAAAGTTGTTTTTAGGATTTGATCCCGTGACCTCTAGGTCATATGGTAGCAACCTTTCCATTGCTTGGAGAGTCACTCTCTTTGCAATCGCATAAATGAACCCAAAAAAGAAAACCAAATTCCCTGTTTTAGTTTTCTTCCTTTTTTCTTCTAATCTGGCATACTCACTGTGGTCAGGTACAAGAATAGCAGCTACAAATAAGTCAATACTATTAAGTTGTTACATAGAATTGATCTAGTTCAATTTTTTTTTTGCAGGTTGTTGATAGGCTTCACTGGTATGTAGAAAGTGGTGACACGGTAAGTTTATATTCTTTATGCTTTATTTGGTTGAATTGATATGCTACCTGCAACTTTTTTCTCGTTTGTCAATATGCATTTGGTATTATTTTAATGAAGCTGATTGCAATCCTTGTGTACAGTTTTGATTTGTTATCATAAGTTTGTAGTTTAATCATCTAGAAAATCTGTGCTCCATTTTCATGCTAATATGAAGTATTCCTATTTAAGATCATCTTTGCTCTGTTGCCGGACCTGATTTCTTTTTCTTCTCAGAGAAGTTTGAATGCTTAAAATTGTGTACCAATTTATCATACACACATTCTACTGGAGTGTTTACACTTAATCTTATTGCCAGTTTGTTCAAGTCATCAGTTAACATCTGTGAAGAACTGTAAATTCCTGCGGCTTATTAGTATAAAAACATGGGATTAAAATCTCGCACTATAACAGTTGCCATAGTTTTCAAACTCACAAGGGCTTGTTCTGTTTGATGACTAATTTCTCATTTTCTCTTGTCAGAGTGATTGAGTCTCAGTTAATTTTACTGTTGCTTTATCATTTTTATTAATGTGTGTCATCTGTACAATCATGTGGCATCCTTGGCAGATTGTGGACTTTTGCTGTGGTTCTAATGACTTTAGCTGGCTGATGAAATCAAAGCTTGATCAGACGGGGAAAACCTGCTCATTTAAAAACTATGATATCTTCCAGGCTAAGGTTTGGCTTCTGTTCTGTCTGTTCTTTTCCGTGCTAGCTTCTCTTGATAATTGAAGATTGCTGGGCTTGTTTGTTATAACTTATTTGGGGCAAATAAGATCTTATACACAAAATATGAGAAAAACCCTTATCACATACTTACTTTGTACTCCACAAATAAGATCTTATTATCCCTAAATAAGTTATTCCAAGCGAGCACTAATTTGTTGCTGATAGTTTGTTTTTTTGGCAAGTTTTGAGGTTACTCCAAAGTTTGTGTGTGGTTGAAGATAGGGACCACATAAGTTTGTGGCATCTGTGAATTTTCAGTGGAGATAATTTCTTTTAAATCAAACCAATCCGTATCTTTATCCCAAAGAAAAAAGGGGGCAAAAGAAAGAAAGGGAAATCCATATCTTGAATGTTGCTGAAAAGTTTGAGTTGTTTACATATGCTTACTTTCTTTGGATGGTAAACAACGATAAGGCAGATGAGTGTTGACTTGCTTGAAAAATTACTAGTTGTAAACTATGGTGGACATCAATGTGTAAATTAATGACCCATTTTAACATTCAAGAACATGGTTATGTTTGAAGACACAAGAGCTTTTGTCTTGACCATTTGCCTTATATCTTAATATTAATAAGCCTATGAATACATGACAAGAAATTTTCTCTTGATTCCTGTGCTGGCCTATCAAGTACAAGTTCAATCTTTTGCTCTACTTTGTTGCTTTCTGCATCAAATTTAGACCTGAAAGATTCTTGCAGTGTTCATCTATTCCTTCAGTAGATTTTTTGTCTTCCTAGCTGTCCTAAAGTCCTTGCTTAACATGCTATGTGTATGTTCTAATAGTCATTTTGCTTGTAGAATGATTTCTGTTTTGAGAAAAGAGATTGGATGAGTGTCAATGCGGAGGAATTGCCCAACGGCTCTCAAATGGTAAGACACAAGAGTTTTGTCTTCTGAGTTCCAAGTTTATATAAACATGAACAGTCTTAATGCCATATACTATGTGAGCTTACTTTTGCTTTTCACTCTCTGTTGCTACATGGGTAGATCATGGGGCTAAATCCTCCTTTTGGAGTCAATGGTTCCATTGCTAACAAATTCATTGACAAGGCACTTATGTTTAAACCAAAGCTACTCGTACTCATTGTGCCAAAAGTGACTAAACGGTTAGTATTTCTTGTTTCATTTTTAGCTATTTCAGTTATAGATGTTGAAAATGTCTGTCTGTTTCTACGTTACCTCACCAGGCTTGACAGAAAGAAAGGTGGCTATAATTTAATCTGGGAGGATGATAAAGTGCTTCCAGGAAAGGTTTGTTGACAAAAATTTTTAAATACCTTTTTTAGGGGAAAAATATCTTTTTGAATATTATGCTATAAGAGGGATCTGAATCAAGCAGGTACTGAATTGCATTTCTTCTTAATCCATTCAGTCATTTTATCTGCCTGGATCTGTTGACATACATAATAAGCAAATGGAAGACTGGAACTTGAACCCTCCGCCACTATACCTTTGGAGCCGCCCTGACTGGACTGCCCGGCACACTGAAATAGCTCTGAAGCATGGCCACGTAAGGGAGCAAGATGCAATGCATGTGAGAGGATATCATGTAAACAACTACCTCATGGAGGAAAATCCCGATTGTTTGTGTGCACCATATTGGACCGTATTCCAGAAGAAAACGGCGATGCTATGCCTCATTGTGCGAGAGACAATGGTGAGCCTTTTCCTCCAAAAAATTTGAATGATGGGTTGCCTTGTGAAGCCGAGAAAATGGTCATAGATATGGAATTATCAACTCCATAGTTTGTGTCTGTATGCTCAAAAGGTTTTTGTTGGCTGTTAAAAACAATGTCTAACTTGGTAGTGGACTTAAGTACTTAACTACTGTCTTCTATAATAGTATATGTCAGACCCTTGGGAGCACTTGGACTTTGCTTGCATCTTGAAGGATATCTCTGTTGTTGGTGACCTCTCTTCATTTGTGAGAAACTCTGGGTGAATTACTATGAGATCCCAAGTAAGAGACTTAATTATAAAGATTTGCCAATGACAAATGAAATGTTGTCATTTCTTAAAGTGGAGTTTGTTATTGAATGCTGGACTTCTTTGTAATTAAGGGCCGTTTGCACTTATTTTTTTATGGGCTTATAATAAGTAGTTTCAGAAAAATAAGTAACTTATTAGAAGTTGTGTTTGGATGTGATTTTACCAAAGTGACGATTTGTTTTTTGATGAAACATGTTTGGATGATAAATAAAAAAGTGACTTATGAAATTTTTAAAATAATTTTTTATTTAAAAATAAGTAAGAGATGTGTAACATTTCAAATTTTTATTCATAAGATTCCTTAAGTATATGAAAATATAAGGGGAATAAAATTGTTAATTTTGATGTAACAATCATAGACAAAGTAAGTTTTGACTAATTTCTGTAATGAGACTGGCAGTAGTCTTATTATCTTAGGTAAATAATGTTAAAAAATCATGAAACTTTCCAGTCTAAAACTAAATATTTTAAGCTTTAATTTGATATGCCATTGCATGATTTTGATGTATATATTAAAAGATATAAATTTTTGAAGTTGGCCTAGTGAAATTTGTCAGTTTTTGTAGTAGTGTTAAAAAATAAAATTATTGGGAATTTTTTGATCCCAATTGAACCAAGAAAGTGTTTTTTTCCTAAAAATAGACTTAATAAAGGACATTTGAGCTTTGGAATCACCTCATTTATATATGAAAATTTAAAGTTGAGTGAAAATTCTGTCAAAAAATTTGAATTTCAGAAATATAATGGTATGGTTGTAATTTGTGGTCCAACTAAGGGTAAAGATGGAAATAATGTATTAAAAAATTGAGGAGTACCTATAAATTATTTGGAGACTAATGACAGTCAGTTTGAATTTTTTTGAGACAGTCAGACTCTGTAGAAAATTCAACTAAATAATCATTTTAAAATCATTTTCTCTCTCCTGCCCCCATAAGCCAACCACCCCATAAGCAAAATA
>JBAGKO010000011.1:23247075-23264025 GCA_037177275.1 Acacia concinna | reverse complement strand
GTTGAAAAACAATGGTCAGAGAAATTCTAACAAAGAACCATGAATTGAAGGGAAATTTAAAATCATGAAAATAGGGTTCAAAAATCAATTTTTAAAAGCGTATATATGATGGTTTTTTTTTTGTCATATATAACATGTATGGTGGTATATTTATGAAAAACTGCCATATACTCCTTATATATATGACAGTTCCAATAAAAAACCACCACATAGAATTCGATTGTTTCTATGACAGTTTTTCAAACAACCATCATATAATTATTTCTAATATATGACACTTTTACACAAACCATCATTCATATTTCTGCATTAATCTGCCTCTCTATATATGGTGGTGTTCCAAATAGCTGCTATATAATAAGTGTCAATACATAGATAATTCTGTAATAGTGATTCTTAAACATAACCTGATAGTTGCACTATCTTTCTAATATTCAAATGGGTAGCTCTTGGTATCTCAATACAAGCATCTAACCTCACATTTGACGCAAAATCATTTTTATGCTAGGTAATTTAATAATCCACTTAAGATTCCCATAATCTTGAGTTTTATTAAATGAATAAGCAATAAAAGATCACTAAGTGATTGGATAACTGAGTACCTTAGGGAATGAGTAAATGAAGTTATACATCGATTAACAAAGGTAGCAGACCGTTAAATCGAAATTTAATAGTAAATGAGTATATGTAAGTAGTTTCATATGCATATATAATGAACTTGGTTTCCCTACCAAGCAAAATGGTCTAGATTTGATTACCTCTCCCTGATAAGCATTTTGCTTAGCAGGGAAACCAAGTCCATAACCCTTAACTTCCTTAAAAAGATTAACTTTGTTTAAAGTTTGGAGAAAGGAAATGGTTGTTAGACTAAATAATCTATCAATTACTCTGATTAATATCTAACCTACATGCTAGAGCAGTTTTTCCATTTCATCGAGTGGTGAGTTTCTTTTTGTAACTAAACCAAGATAAAACAAGTCTATTTATACCCATTGGGTACGTTAGAATTGATTTTGATGGAAATGGAAATGGAAATAGAGATAGAATTTCAAAACATGTTTGGTATGACCATGGAAATCATATATAATTTCTTATTTTAAAATGCATTTTTATTATGAAGTTACCCATATACCCCTGTAAAAAAAAATCTCTCCACTCCATAATATCACCCATATCGTCCAGACTCCTAACAAAGCTTCAAACCAGATCTGAAATCTATAGCACAAAACAAATCAAATTTGAAAAACCCATGGCACGATAACAAAACCAAAATCAACTCATAGATAGATCTTGCTAGAAATATCAATCAAGATTTGGATAAAAGCCTTGGTTAAACATCAACCTGATTGAACCTAGAGCAACTCAAATATGAAAACCCATTGTTGATGGAGTTTATAAACCAACAAGAAACAAAAATCGAACTTCAACACATATATAAAATTTGGTATGAAATGAGATGGAATTAACACAATGAAGTAGTGGATGTGATTTCCACAAGCAGATCTACAAATGCATGGGTTTTAAGATTCGAAGATCATGACCCAAAAAGCTTCACTGTGCAAAGATGGTCACCGATGGTGGGCTTGAAGATTGCTCGCAGGTGGTAGGTCTCGGTGTTTGATCTACAGAGGAGATGGTGGGAAGCTTGTGAGCGACAGTGTGTGAAGCATGAGTGAGGAAGAAGCTAGCTGAAGGTAGGGGAGGAGCTTGCCGATGGGGGTCTGAAGCTTCTTTGTTGCAGTTATTGGAGGCCATACTTCCAGGTTGGTAAGGGTATGGTGGTTGGAACTGTCAGGACCGGGATCGGGATTTGTCACTCCCGGTCCCGGTCCTGGGAAGGGACTAGGATTGGGAAATTAATCCCGGTCCCGGGAAAATCCTGGTGCCTTGGGACCGGGACCGGGAAATCCTAGTGCCGGGTTTTTTCTTTCTGATTTTTTAATATTTTATTATTAAAAATAATCATTTAACAACTAATAAGACTATAATAATTACATAAATTAATCTAGAGTTTATAAATTATGTTTATTATTATTATTTTCATCTTCATTATTATCTTTATACAGTATATAATTAAGGTTAGCATCGCAATATATGAGGTTTAATTCCAACTAAAGATGTTATACACGTATTTTGAAAAGATAACTTAATTAATAGGGATAAAACTACATAAATAAAAGGATAATTTTAATTTATAAGATAAGAAAAATTTTAAAAAATACAAACCAGGACCGGGATCATTCTAGGATCCCCAAGGGTGATCCTGGTCCCAATTCTGGCCAGGATCAACAAAAGCTATCCCAGTCCTGGGACCCAAAAATTCCTTAGATTAAAGTCTCAGGACTGTGATTTTTTGAATACCCCTAATTGAAAGATGCGGGGTAGGTGAGGACTGAAGCAGAGAGAAGGGTAATAGATGGAAATGTGTAGGTGGAATTACAAATCTGAGTTTTTTTTTTTTAATGGAATTGGCTTATTTTGGCTTCTACGTGGAATTCAAAAATTTTCCAATTCCATGATACCAAACAAACCAAGGCATGGAATTGAGCTCGAACTCCATTTCCACCAGCCCCAATTCCATTGTACCAAATGGCCCTTGAATATGAGTTAAAATGATATTCCTAAAAGATTTAATGATAAATAAATTAAACTATGAATCGAAGAAAATAAACAAGCCCGTGAAGAGATATACATAATAGAGTAAGTGCCATTTTGGCATGACCTTCATTTTAAACCAGTAGAATTCGAGTTTATACATACTTCCAAACAAAGCCACATTGAAACAGAATCGATCTCAAAATTAACACACACGTGAGAAAACATATTACGAGATTTTTTTTTTTTTTTTTGGTTTGTTAGATTTGACCGTGCATTTCTGGGATTAAATGCTGAACCTCAAATTATCTCCACATACTGGGCCACCTAAGCTAAGGTCGGTTAGTTATTAGACCATTTATACGACGTTTTTTATTGCCATTATCTTCACTCATCACTTGGAAACCAAACCAATATCTAATATAATGATATAATCACATGGGTCATTCATGATTAATATTCGGCTTGATATTAAGTTTTAATTATAAATATTTCATGCTCCAGGCAAGACGATAAGATCGAATCTAGTTGTAGTGTTTCCTTCAAAGAGCACTCACATTTAATTGAAGATTATTAGCTAGTTGCTTAAAACAGCACCCATGTACTATGTATCTCCAACAATTAATTAATAGTTTATGTATTGATCTACTAAATCTGTCACCTGCATTGGAGAGACATGTGAATGCCACATGAAAATGCTATATTCTAGATTCTTGTTCTATAGAAAAAATTACAAATTGCTTTTGGGTTCATAATGAAGGACTAATTTAATTTTACTATTTCACTACGAATAACACACGTAATCTTAATTAAAAATAAAAGTAAGCTACAAAATTATTCTTAAACATTTCAAAAAATGTTCCAATATCTTCTTCCTATTTTTCATATGGTGTTTGTCTTTCTTAAGCTAGATTTGAAGTTCGAGTGGTATGATTTTATGGTGTCCATATAATTTTTTTTTAATTTATTCTAAAAGAAAGATAAATAGACATGATCACAACATTTTTTAAAAAGAGTACAGTTTATATTTTGGTCTTAATTTAAAGATATTATCTACAGATAGGATTACAGAATTTGCATAAAAATGACGAGAATAAAATAGTGGAAGAGACAAATATACATTACATCAAACTTTTAATATCAACGATGATTACCTTGCAGATTGCGTATATTCAATATATTAAAATACTACAACAAAGAATAGTTATATGAAAGATTCAAACGCGGAGATCTAACTTAATGAAACATTATTTAATACCTCGAGAATAATTTAATTTTTCTTACCTAAGACCTATCAACAATTTTTCTCTAGTTTTTGTGTTTTGCGTGTTTGGGTTGTTTTGAATTTTTTTTTTTTGGTGGGGGGTGGGGGGGCTTGTCTTCATTCAGCAGTGCTAGCTTCTCTTTAATTGGTTTGTGATTATTTTTATTGGTTGATTTTATTCGATTTTTCTTTCCACGATAATTTCTTTACATTAAGTGCTTCTTTAATTTACTCTTTTAAATTTCAAATTTGAATCACTTTATCTTATTAACTGAAGACTTATTTTGTTTTTCCATGTAATTTGAATTCTCTTCTAGCACAACTTTAAAATTTTTAACTAAATAAAAAGCTAACTAGTACGATAATTGGTTAAATCATATACACACACAGATTTATATTATATAATAAAATTATTTCTATTTTACAGGTTAAATTATTCTGCCCGTGCAAAAGGTTATCCATCTTCTTTAAAATTTCAAATAAATTTGAATTTTTTACACTAATATATAGAAAACACTTTTAACGTCTCTTTTTAAAGATCTGTAACATCACTTTCTTGGAGGATGTATATGTAGGGATGTAACATCCTGATATTTTTTAGATCTAGATGAGATATTTAGGATGAACTAAGGACCTTATCTTTAAGTTTTTTTTTCTTGGGGGGGGGGGGGTGGATGTGATTGTGTTCATTCAGTAGTGCTAGCTTTTCTTTAATTGGTTTGCGAATAATATCCACATTATCAATATGATAATTTTTATTGGTTGATTTTATTCGATTTTCTTTTTTCATGATAATTTCTTTACATTAAGTGCTTCTTTAATTTACTCTTTTAAATTTAAAATTTGAATCACTTTATCTTATTAATTGAAGACTTATTTTGTTTTTCCATGTAATTTGAATTCTCTTCTAGCACAATTTTAAAATTTTTAACTAAATAAAAAGGATAATTAGTTACACACACACAGAGAGATTTATATTATATAATAAAATTAGGGAGAATTTTAGAAAATACCTCCCCAAATTCAAAAGTTCCGAAAGGGATGTTAACATTTCAAAAAGATACTAAGGTACCATGTATCAAATTGGGTTTTTTCAAATTTGCTGACATGAACAGTGACCAGCACGAAGTAGTGAAAACCATTATTCAAATAATAGCGAAAATCCAACACTGGAAACTTCACGGGTAGATTCTCCTCTCTTCTCTGTCAGATGAATAGTGTCAGTGTCAGATGAACAGTGCCGACATAGGGGGAGAGAGAAAGTGATCAGCACGAAGTAATGAAAACCATTACTCAAATAGCGAAAATCAACTACTGTTCATGTCAATGAATTTTGAGGGGGAGAGAGTGATCAACACGGACTAGCGAAATCCATTACTCTTTTTACGAAAACCATTACTCATCTTGCAAAAGTCACTACTGTTCATTTCAGTGAATTTGAAAAACTCAATTTGGTCCATGGTACCTTAGTGTCTTTTTGAAATGTTAACATCCCTTTTGAGGTTTTTGAATTTGAGGTATTTTTCTGGAATTGTCACATAAAATTATGTCTATTTTACAGGTTAAATTATTTTGCTCGTGCACAAGGTTATCCATCTTCTTTAAGATTTCAACTAAATTTGAATTTTTTACATTAATATAGAAAACACTTTTAACATCTATTTTTAAAGACTTGTAACGTCACTTTCTTGGAGGATGTATGTATGGGGATGTAACATCTTGATATTTTTTTAGGTCTAAATGAGATATTCAGGATGAACCAAGGACCTTGTCTTCAAGGTTTTTTTTGGGGGGGGTGCTTCATTCAGTAGTGCTAGCTTCTCTTTAATTGGTTTGCATATAATATCGACATTGTCAATATGATAATTTTTATTGGTTGATTTTATTTGATTTTCGTTTTTCATGATAATTTCCTTACATTAAGTGCTTCTTTAATTTACTCTTTTAAATTTAAAATTTGAATCACTTTATCTTATTAATTGAGGACTTATTTTTTTTTTCCATGTAATTTGGATTCTCTTATAGTACAATTTTAAAATTTCTAACTAAATAAAAAGCTAACTAGTAGGATAATTGGTTAAATCATACACACACACACAGATTTATATTACATAATAAAATTATGCATATTTTACAGGTTAAATTATTCTGCCCATGCACAAGGTTATCCATCTTCTTTAAGATTTCAACTAAATTTGAATTTTTTACACTAATATTGAAAACACTTTTAACGTATGTTTTTAAAGACTTTTAACGTCACTTTCTTGGAGGATGTATATGTGGGGATGTAACATCCTGATATTTTTTGAGGTCTAGATGAGGTATTCAGGATGAATTAAGGGTCTTAGTTTGTAGAAGACTAGGAGATCTCACAACAATTGAAATGAAATCTGGGGAAGGACCTTGGTGCAAAAAGGAAAATTTTGGCAAAGGTTCAAGTCAAAATACGGATAAGTCCAAGAGCCCCAAAAATTCCCATAAAATTATAGAAAATTGTAGAGAGTGTCTAGAAGAATATGGCGTGATTAGAATGATGTTTCGAGGTCTGAGGAATTTATTATGAATTTTTGAATATTTTCATAATTTTTTGCTAGACTGGGTTTTTGGTTAAAAACTGATATTATCATATATATATAGCAACCTCAAAGTTCTAGACTGGAATTTGGAAAAATTAGTGCATTATTTTAGGGAATTTTTGATGCAGTAAAAATCCAAAAAGAAAACTTGTTATGTGAGCAAAAACTCTTGAAAATTTGTAAAACGTCGGTAACAAGGGTTTTACAAAAAAAAAATTATTCTGAGAGTTATAGATATCCAAAAATTCTGAAATTTTAATTTAACCTCTTGGTATTTTTAGAGAATTTTGATAATTTTTTTGGAAGTTTGGGACAACCACATAATTTTCTAGAATTTTCCAATTTTCGGGTCGATCAACGGGAAATTATTGGTATAATTTGAGACAGATGAAACCCCTAGGGCCCACTAAAGTTGGCACCGATCTTGCTTGAGGGAGGAGGCATATTTTTGCATGTGAAATTTTAGAATAATGTAAAAGGGGACACTTGTAAAAACAGTTTTTGAGAAAACTACACCTAAAGACCCAAAAGTAATTGCACTTCGACCCCTCCTTTTCAACTATAAATAGACCCCCCTTCATTCTCTCAAAACCAAACTCCCCTCCCTCTTGAAGTTCTCCTACCCTCTGTCAAAGTAAACCTATTCCGGTAGAATTTCGAGCGGTCCTGGGCTAGTCTTCGATATGAGTAAGTATTGATATTCTCCCTCTTTTGAATTCCTTTACTTTCCATCAGATTTTAGAGTAGTTTTAAGGGGAGGTTCTGTTCAATTAGGCTGGCCTAGATTGTCAACCTAAAGGAAGGTTATGTCCAACTATCTTGGCCAAAACAAGCCTTCCTAAGGGGAAGTGCTACCCAACTTCTTAGGGGGAGGTGTTGTCTGACTGTTCCGGATTGAATAGGATTTCTAAAGGGGAGATGTTACCCAACTGTCAGGTCTATGTCGTCCAGTGGGCACATCTAAGGGGAGATGTTGCCTAACTGCCCGGCTAAGGTAGTGGGGATGGGCTAAAAGCAAGGACCTGGGCTCGATGGACTGTACATGGTGGACAACAGAAGGGTACGAGTAGGGGAAAAATATGATACATGTTGGGTAAGGATACAGTTCAGGTAGTAGGGAACCAGGACCTTAGGGGGTATAGAAAGGGAAGGACTGTAATCCACTGATATGGGCATACAGTAACGACATCTATTGTGGTAGGTATAGGCATTACAGAGAAATGAACCAGTGACCCAGAAGTGCCAGAAATAGAGGAACAATGCACCTGCACCGTATGAGGATACCCAATAGCTAGAATCTCTACCCTTAACTTGTATAGCTCTGTTTGTCTGTTGTTTGTTTATTGCTTGTATGTCGTGTCCTGATTGAGCTAGCATGTTTAAATGAGATGTATCACTCTCTGTTATATGCCTTGGCTATTGAGTAGAGTAGTGTCACATGCATACTCCCAGTACATGGTAGGCGTCGAGAGAGAGGGTATTAAAGGGGAAATACGGGCATTGCATATAGTATGACATGCATTGCATTACACTATTATCGGTATGATTATGCTTCTAAGGTTTTTCTAGAAACCTTACCCTCTCCACAATGCAGGTGAAAGATGTATAGGAGGTAGGGAAAGGAGCGAGTTTAGTTATAGACATTTCTGTTTCCTATTTTTCTGGCATGTAATTATGAAAAGTAACAATATTGAATATTCTGGATTATGTATGCCTCTATAAGTTAATAGAAAGTGGTTATTTTGGTTAACATGTTTTGAAATTTTTATTTCCTTTTTTCTGTGGTACGGACATGACGATGGTTCCAGAGGCTACCTTAAGGGAAGGTAAAGAATTAAAAGTAAGGTATTACAGGGAATGTAAAAAGTAGAGAAACCGCATCTGTAAAATAGGAGTAATGGAAAGGACATACGACGTCTCTAATTTCAAACTAGGAATGTCAAAGGGCATCCCTAAAACCCAATTTTGGTAGGTCGTATGAGACATACAATGTCCCAAATTGTGTTTAGGGATGTGGTATGTCCCATAAGGGAAGATACCACATCCCCAAGTGGTATCTCCCCTCCTAGGACATACCATGTCCCCAAAATGATAATTTAGGGATGCCGTCTGGACATACAGCTTCCATATTTAAAATACGGACACCAAAAGTTTTTTTTAAAACAATTTATGTATGCATTTTTCATTGTCCATTGATTCAATCTACATAGGAATATCATCCAACCAATTACTACATAAACAGTTATCCAGCCAACTACTACATAAACATTTATCCATCCAATTACTATGTAAGTGTACATACAACACTAGCTAATGAAAGTGTTACTATCTATGCTACCTATAATCAACAAAAAAGGTTATTAAGCTTGTTAAACTTCTAAAATGAACTTTACTCATCATTCATCAATCCAAGAAGATATCCAGTCAGAAGGTCTCAAATTGTGTCAATGTCATCAGCAAGAAAAGCGGCCTTACTACTGAAAATCTGCAAATTGAAAAATAAGGTAATTATAATACATCAATTAATTAAATGAAGCAATAGACTATTGACATAGTAAAAAATATTATTATTTGAGGATGAAGAAGCAATTACCTCTTCAAAATCTTTAGTTTGTCTACTCATAATTATATTATACATATAAAAAAGATTATAGTATTAACACTCAGTTCCCCCTATTTGTCGAGGGCACTAAAAACCAAAATAAAATGGTTGAAATACAACCAAGTATCTAAAATGACTCTCAATGAAAGAATTTAAAATCAAATTGCTAACTGTGGGATAAATCCAAGTAGCACTATTTTTTCCTTCCCACATCCCCCATGATTTTATGTACCTTTAACGCCTTATACATTGGAAATCAACACACATTAAAACAATTTATTTAAGTTAAGGCTCACTGGTGAACAAACAATAAAACTATCATGTTAAATACGGATTTTAACTCTAGTTTTGGCTTTTTTTAGGGGATCAAACTAATAGACGGTATTGATCATAGGAGAAACAATGCACATACTCCAATTAAAACTATAACAACATATTAGATTAAACTAAAGTTAGATAAAAAAGATGATCCTTAGAAAATTGAAAATGTTTTAAGTAGACAATATTATAATACTAACTCTTCAAAAATTGGAGCTACATAATAAGGCAAGTTGGTCTTTCTTATTGTGAAGCCTACGTAGCTTATCTTAAGTTCCAACTTTTGTTGTTGTTGTGTGTGCTAGACATAGGAAGCTATATAGATTGTTTGTACCAAATATGTTGCACAAGTTATGGAAGTACCTATTATATCATTAACTGGAGTTAAAAATCTAAATAACAATGCATTAATTGAAGTAAAAAAAAACTTATAAGATACCAAGGAGAACAAAACATATGTCAATTTCCTCCAAATTTAAGAACTCCCTAACATCCTTCTTATCAATGCCAAAAGGATAGATCATTGTAGAACCCACAATTCCCACAGGCATCTCTAAGTCAATCTTAGTAATTTTTTTGGAGATCTTCTGCAATCTTGCTGACAAGACATACTTCTTCTTATCTTGTTCCTATAAAGCATAAAATACATATTATAAGTAGGATGTCCAAGAAAATTCAAGTAAAGTAAGTTGTCACCTACCTTTAGAGGTGTTGTCATTGTGGTAATAAGATTTTCTGGCCAAAATGATAAAATATCCTATCACCTGACTAAGTGTGACAACCTTTGAATCATGAAATGGGACGATTTTACCTTAATTCCCCTCTCGAACATAAGTCACAATGACCCTACAAAACCCATTCAAAATTTGCATATGATGGTGGGTGGTGGCTTGTGTTTATACTTGAGCATCGACAACAACTTGTAGTTCTGGGACATCTAAATATAGAGTCATTATTACAGAAAAGCCTTTTAATGTCTGTTTTTTAGGCCTTTTAGCATCCCTTTTTTGGGGGGACACATATTTGGAGATGCAGAAAGAGGAGAAACCACGTCCCTAAAATAAGTGATATAGAAAAGGATTATGGCATCCCTAATTTGAATTTAGGGACATCGTAAGGGGATCATATGGCGTCTCAAAAATGTGATACCGTGTCCCTAAGATATGATTTGGCGATGTTGTATGTCCCTCTTAGGCCTTTGGTTAGTATATCGCGGCATACATTAATATGTGTGCATTATTATATGTTAGGCATTACAGAAGATTTGTCTAGAGACACAAGAAGCTAGAAGGAAGAGCTTTCACATAGCAGGAAAAATGAAAGTTAGAATATCTGACCTTAACTTATTTTGCTTTGTTTATCTATTGTGTGTATGCTATGTTTAATGTGTTGTGGTTGAGCTAGCATGTAATGTTATTCATGGTGTGTTATGATGAAAGGAATAAATATATGGCATGGTGTAGTACTTATGGTTGCTTGGTACATGATTTTTGGCCTCATGAAATTAAGAAATGGGAATGACTATGTTTTAAGCAAATGAATGAGTCTATCTATAAGCCTTTGCATGCTAATAGAGGGTATAGCTACAAATGGAGTGGTAGACCATGTCATTTGAAGCTTTTTAGTAAAAGCTATGCCTTCCCAAAGTTAAGCAAAACAATGAAGAGAAAATAGAAAGATGACAAAATGAATAGTACTAAGTACCATATGAACAATATATTTTTGGTGGGCTGTGTGTGCTAGATGTTATGTAATCTTGAGATGTGGTCTCATAGGGGAGGGAAAGAGCTTTCTAAAGAACTTGGAACCACCTCATTTTAATTTTCATAGAATTAGTTATGATGTTTTAAAGTTGGTAAAAAATAAGGTTTGGATAAATAGTAGTATAGCAATAAAAGGAATTTTTAACCTTTGTTTTTTCAACTTAAAGTTATAACTAGTGGTTTCAATGGTCTTAATATGATATGGTAAAGGGCCTAGAAGTGAGGTGCTACAGTGTGTGTAATTTTATATTATATATATATTATCCAATATATAATTACAATATTTTTGCTTTGCTTTTAGTGGATTAGGAATATGATTTAATTATTGTTGAAGCATGAATATTGTGTTGAGGCCATTGGCAATATTTTAACTTTCACGATTCAAGTTGTAGACTTATTTGTTTATGAATAATGTCATTTTTTTATTCACTGCCATATCATTGTTTAACTCCTTGTTTGTTGTTAAGACTATGATGTCATTTGAAGGCAAAAAAAAAAAACATTATAATGTAATTAGAGGCTTTAGCCCTTTTCTTAACTTGTGGCCGTATTGGTTTGACAAAAAAAATTATGAATGGTGCTTGTTACACTTTTTTTATTATAAACTTATGAAATGATGATGTGTGTGTTAGAATAGGAAAGCCCACCCGGCATAGTCCACAACTACCTTGTCAAGAAAATACTAGGGTTTTTACCTGATAGCATAGGGCAGGACACCAGGCTGCATTTTGCATCTCGTTTCATTCTTTAGGCTCGGCATTAGCATGGGCCATGCCCTACCCATGCCCATGCCCATCCCTACACCATAACCGTTTTGAAGTTATGTTTAATTAATTTACAAATACTAATAAAATCATGAATTAAAAGCATTGAATTTTTTATAGGACAAAAATAAAAAATCTTTATTCTTTAATTAATAGAAGTCACATAATTATATTTATTATATAAATACACAATTTATAGTAACCTAATTTATTGTTCAGCAAATTATTGTTGTCTTAGACTTCTTATTATTGAACGGCAGTAAAATAAAAAAATTGTTAAATTTTGAAGTGCAACAAAAGAGATAAATTAATAAAGTAATAATTAAGTAGGTTGGGTGTAATTATCAATCCCAAAAACCATTTGACTGATGTTTGTGGGGTAAGACAAAGAGAACGGCCCCAACGTGTGAAACAAAAAGGGACCTTCTTTCATGGCCCATCTTCTTTGAAAATTATAACTTTCAATCAAATGCTCATTTGTCTTCACCTTCTTGGGAACATCCTCCTTCTATCTCTACCTTCTTCTTCTACCTCTCATCTCTCTCTCTCTCTCTCTCTCTGGTTACTAACACAGACCCAGATCAGTTACAGCACAACACATCCATTTTTTCGTGTTTAACGTTGGAGATCGAGTCTAAGATATCTCAGGATTTGAGTTCTGTTCGTTGATTAAGCAGAAGAGGCCACCAAGAAATGGAAGAAGAAGAAGAAGACGAAGAATCTTGGAGATGGTTTTGATGAACGAAATGTTTCTTCTGAAGTTGACTTCAAGATTTGGTTTTGAGGAAGAGGAACAACTTATCATCATCATCAGTTGTGTTCATCAGGTGAAGAATTTACCAGTGAGATTTAGAGGCGTACATGGGAAAGCCAGGCATTCATTTGATTTCTTCGCCTTCATTTTCTTGCTTTTTCCTCCATTAGTCTTATTATTATTATTTTTTTGTCTAGCAAATTACGATTTCTTCTTATATGGAGAGGTTTCATTATGGAATTGATTAGTGAGGGAAAACAAAATATCTCTTGACAGACAATTGTAAACCAATTTTACAGGAGACCCAAGGCTCCACAAATTCAACCAATGAAATAAAATTTGGCTGGTTTTCCTAGCCCCCCCTCAAAAAAAAAAAAAAAAACGAATCTTCATTACTTGCATTAAGCAAGTAGCTGCATGTTTGCGCAATTAGATAGATCGAATCAGACAAAATTAAACAAAGTGAAAAGGAAAAAAATATGTAAAACTTAGATTGATACACATTTTTACTCATTTTCATCTCATTGTCTCTTAAATGTTTTACAATGTAGAACTGATCTTACAGAGAACATGGTGAGGGTATTGAAAAGAAAAAGAAGATTTTCTGTCAGAAAGTTACATTGTCTTCTCCTATTAGAAATTAAATCTGATCCGTTAGTTTGATCCAACGGTTCGATAAGAGGTTTGGCAATTGCAACGATCTACTAATATATTCGACTGTGTAATGCATTAAACATTTATGTCAACTGTTGGATGGAACAACCTCTATCAGCAGTTGAATCAAGTACTTATGGAATCTGATTTTAGATGGGAAAGGACATGCTTTTCCGACAGCAGAGTACATTGTTACTTCAACGATTTTCATGATTTTTTAAAATATTTGTCATTTAAAATTTTTTAATAAAATATTACTCCCCCACAATTTAATTATAAAGTTCAGTTAATAGTCTTAGAGAATATTAAATTATTTAATTATATTACTTTAAATCATTAAAATATATCTTTTTTTTTAAATTGTTTTGTTTAATTTATAAATTAATATATAATATAATAAAATATATAAGATGATATAATTAAATAAGTTATTTTAATTTTTTAACTTTTAAAAAAATCAATTTGATTTTATAAATAGTATTTAGTATAAGTGAAATTTTTATTATTAATAATTTTTTATTATTATTTCGAACAAGATTATCTAAGGATTTTGTAGTGGGTTGTATGTAAAAACTAAAAACCCTAAAACGACACATTTTTTAAAAATAAACTTACGGAGTATTTTTGAAACTTTAGATTTTGTTTTAAATCAAAATAATTGTCAGGTTCTTGGGAAAATAATTTTTTGTTGTTGCAATCTTAACATTAAATAAATGATTTTTTAGACCATGGATTAAAAAGTTTTCATTTTAAGAACATGTTCATACGTCTCAGGTGAGAATTATTTTGGAATAGAGGGAGTAATGAATTAGTTGAAATTTCTTACAATGTAATGCTACATTAATAATTTTATAATTTGTTGGCGAAAAAAAAGAATAAGCTTATAATTTTATAAAATTTTATCCTTATGTGATATTTAGTTTGGAAAACTTAATTGTAAACAATTCAAAATTTTCAAAGGTATAAACATTATGTGACATTCTGTTTGAAATCTGAACAATGAGAAGAAATTAAATCGGCGACTTATCATTGGTCATAAATTTAACTCTTTTATTTGTATCAAAATGAAAATATGTGGTAACAATAGTAATTTTGACTTTTCAATTTGCTAAGTTTTGTGGACCAGAAACCCTAACTAGCAAGTGAGAAGAGATACCCATGTTTGTGCTAAAAGACCAAACTTCATTTTCATGATGTGCTGCTTTATTTTCCTACATCAATTTGTAGGTTACACGGCAAATCAATTGATTCATTAATTAATTTATCGTATCTTTGTTATTCTTCTATTTAACTTGACCTCAATTATTTTCAAACCCACACTCACCTAACTCTGGCATGTTCATAAGAAGGGAAAAAAAAAAACACACACACACACATAAAATATAGTTTATATCCGTGTTTTGTACTTAAATTTGAAATGAATTTTGTACAGTGCTCAAACCCGTGAATTAGTGGTGAAAATCAACCAAATAATAGAGCTTAATGATGATCAATTATTGTGTACTAGACATTCTAATTAATTAAATTATTGGATCCCCATTATATAATTTGGTGGGGCTACATCGTTTTTGATATTTGACGTTGAAACTACTACCATGTTCTTCTTAGTGAATATATATATATATATATATATCGAATTTTTGTTTTCTAATTTAAGAACTTTTATTTTCAATTTATTGAGATAATTTTCCTGTTGAGTCTTGGCAATTAATAGGTACCAGCAGGATATATGTCGGTCTTGTGCTAAAATAGAGACATATTTTCATAATTCAAACACTCATGTACACCTTCAATTCAACAATAGTGTGATTGTATTTCAATGAAATTTAATCCATATATAAGAAAACTATTCACTTTTAAATGAAATAGACATAAATGACATTGAATCTCGCATAAAAACATTTTTTTAAAAATAAAACCATAATGAACAACGTTAAATGGTGTTCATATAGTGGTGCGTATTTCAACATTTTAAAATTTTGACCGCACGTACTTGAAGTAATAAATTTTGTTTATATATTAGTTGGTTAACTTGGGAACATATCATTAATAAAAAAAATTTAAAAATTGTAAACATGATATATATTGTATTTGATATTTCGTGTTTCCTATTTTAAGGTATAATATAATTAAAATATATTACATGTGGGAATTATTTTTTTAATATTCATGTTGCATTAGCATTAGGTATTGGATTTTGGAGCTTTGAAATAAACGTGTTTCGGTGGAACGAGTGAGGAGGAGACAGGTATTTTCAAAATTATACGGCTGGCATTACGCACGAGACACAGTTTGTTGACCAAGGGTTTCTCTTTGGTATCGTTATTATTAAATAATAATACTCCTCTAATCCTTAATATTTTTATGACATATTTACCAATTTAATTAGATTAAAATGTTAGTTGAGTTAATTAAAATGATGTGTATTTTTTATAATACTCTAGTCATCTTTCTTAATCCCTTTATCTATTCTTCTATTTAATTTTAATTTAGGGAGTATTAATACAGGTAAATTAGGATAAGACTGACACATATGAAAATGGGAAAAATGTTTATTTTTATTCTGGAAGTAACCACTCAGAAGTACTAAGTATCCGGAAGTTTTTTTAAGAGCATTTTTACCCTACAAGTAATCAAAGGGTAGCAAATTTGCCCAGATTGTTAGTCAATAATAAGTTTGACTATTAAATGACATGTGCCAGTCCCATGGCACTAAATTAGCCACCTCACAGCCATATGACACTTAATTTCACACTTGGATTTTTTTAAAAATAAAAGACCGTACACCCTTCACCCTATCTCCTTGTGACATCAAATAGCATCTAGGGCCAGCACTGATTCTTCTCCTATTCTTTTCATCACTGATGCTTTGCCATCCACCGCCACTCCCTCCCCTTCATCATCCAAGGCTTTGGTTACCATACTTTCAGTTAAGCCACCCATCGGTAAAGCCAAATCTAGATCAGATAGCACCTAGGTGTCATGGAGAGTCTGAGTTCCAAAGCCAGATCCAAATCATAGGCTCACTGTCAACGTGGCGATTGTGTTTCATGGATCCCTTCTTCGATTCTGCTGATTCTTTGGATCCTTTTCTTTCTCAACTAACGATCTAAAAGCTCATATCTTATATTTGAATAGTTTCCCCAACATCCCTTTCTCTCTCTCTTTGATGTCCAACATTGACATATGGCCTTTATGGGTCGATATTGGAGATGATTTGCAGTTAACTTGGGACAAGCCTTACTTGTTGTGGCCACTGTGAAGCTAGGGGATAAGATTGTGGGTTCGTTGACGATAAGGGTCTTCGAACAAGATGTCTCTCATCCCCAATAAAGCACAAGCTCTCTCTCTCTCTCTCTCTATATATATATATATCTCAAGTTACAAAATATTCAGTTGATCTTATGGGTTTCATGTTGGCTTGAGCCAAGTGATAGAATTTTGATTTGCTGAAAGCTTTTGAGGTGGTTGGACATGGGTGATTTGACACTATATTAATATGGTTTTCTTGAGTGTTTTCACACTAAATTGCACACTTTTACTCTCATTATGCATTGTAATTAGAGTTTTTGGATTACATAGTTCATGCATTGCATTTTGTTGTTTTAGGGGTAAAAATGGTTAATTTCCTCTCCTTATTTGTAATTGCTTATTTGGTCT
>JBAGKO010000011.1:23236255-23246370 GCA_037177275.1 Acacia concinna | reverse complement strand
AATATATTTTAGTTTTCAATTTTATGTTTTAATAAGTAAAGGATAAAAAGGTAATTTGAAGCAATTTGGCCGAATTTCTAAATCTATAATTGTGACATATAACATAATTCATAATTTCTTAAATTTAACAACCCATATTATAATTTGGATATTTTAAGCGTCTTTATATGGGATTTTCCCTTTATATAAACCGATGTAAAAAAAATAAAAAACCAGACTAAACTAGCTAGTCAGACTAGAAAAAGGTCAATCGGACCCCAATCCAATATGGTTCACTCATTGAGTTGCTAACTAAGTCTACTTGGTCGATTCAGTTAATCCGGCAAGTTGATGAGGTTGGTTGAGTCCCTTTTTTTAAAAGGATAGGTCCCAAAATGATGTCATTTTGGGACCTTTTAATAGAAAAAAAGGGAATTCAAATCCAATCCGTAATTGACACTCATACTCGACGTAAACCCTAATATTCCTTCAATTAGGTTCATCAGTGGCCATCTCTAAATCTCTAAGAAATGGAGAAAGAAAGAAATCTAAATCCCAAAATCCAAAAAGCTTCAAATTGTTTGATCCTTCCTCAATTCCTCATTTGACATCGAGCTTAAGCAACAATGGTGAGTTTCTTCGGTGATTTGTTGTGCTTGTTTGATTGTTTCTTCTATCATTCTTAACTTTTCCTTTTCTTGCTGTGATTTTAGATTTGTTCTTGTGCTCTCTTTGAGTTTTAGTGTTATGCTCTTCGTGATTTTTCTCTCTGTGGTTCATCATTTAATGAGTAAATGATAAAGGAGGAAGAAGAAGAGACAAGGACTTACAAGAGGTTTTGATTCAAATATGTTTTAGGCAGTGATTTTTTAATTTTTATTCTCTGTGATTCAAATATATAGGATTTGATTCTTGCATTAATTTTTTAACAGAAGAGGCAAGGATTTATCATTTAATGTGATTTTGCCCTTTTTGATTTATCAAATATAGAGGTTCTGATTCTTGCTATATTTGTTATTGTCAATTAATTTTAATATTTTAATATGGCCGGTTTAACCCTCGGTCAAACCCCTGTTAAACCATTGGACCTTGAATCAATGCTACAATCGGCTCATTTCCTGATCTAGTTTTTTGTTCCTTGATATAAACACAACCTTTTATTATTATGCTCTCATAAACTTTAAAGAAATTATTAATCAAGATCCAAGCTGAATTCAAAGCTTCATACCAAACCTCAAAACTAAATAAAAAGAAGTGGAAATTAATGACGGTAGTAGCATATATTGTCATAATGTGCCTCGTACTAAATAACGCAATGTTTATTACTTCAATTGTTAAGGCAAGAGCGAAAATTATATGACAACTAAATTTTTTCTATAATTAGTTTGTTTTTCGTTCATATTCGAATTTGTTATTCAAAACATGTTCTATCTAGTCATCAGTATAGTCAACAAATACCTAAAATGATAAGAATCAATTATACATTGGTATTCTTAATATTTTCACCAATTTGTGCGTAATTTTCAAAATTTTTTACTGGTTAAGTAATTCTAATTAAAGGACTCCGACAGATGGTGAATCTTTAAGAATATGGAGTGATATATAGACAAAAATAGGAAATGACAACATATGTATTGGAGTGAGAATAGGTTTTGAATTAAAGAATGGTTATACATTGAGAAAGGAAAATACTTAAATCAAGTTCCTTATATCCATTTCATTAGGTTCTCCAATTATATATGACCATGTATCCTATTTTTGAATTATGATAATTTAATTATAAGCTCAAATACAATAAATAGGACATATGGCCATGTGTGATTGAAGAACCTGACAAAATGGATATAAGGAACTTGATGTAAATATTGTCCATTGAAAAATATACAATTGGAAAGGGGTTAGAATATTAAAATTGCAAAAATAAATGGCGAGGAGAACACTATTAGTTAAGATTGGGGTCACGTAAACAATTATTTGAAATTCAAACAAAAAAGCTTGCGAGCCAAGGAGGGCAGAAGACCACAAAGCCTCACAGAATAAACCCTTTCAATTGGGAACACCTTTTTGTGAGAGACATGAAATTGAGCAACCTACTTCTGTTAAGCAAGTTAGGGAACACTGCAGCCCACAATATCGCCGCCATTGTTGGAAGAAGTGACTTATGATGATAATTAAATTATCACAAGTGACTTCAGGAAAAAAGTTACTTATCAGAAGTGACTTGTGTTTGGATTGAAAGTAACAGAAGTGACTTTTTTTCAAACTGAGGCCTGTTTGAATGATAAGTAGAAAAATAAATTTTAAGTATTTTTTGAGAGAGTTTTATATTTTAAAAAAACCTTGTGACGTATTTGAAATTCAATAGTTATGTAATATTTGAAGTGAGATAATTATTTCCATGTGATCACAATTAGTTTTTAAAAAAACTAAAAACAGTAAAATACATAATCAATTGTTTATTTCTAATTGATGTGTCACGAAGATAATTAATTAGTGATGACTTTCTATTTGATGATGATGCTCAGTGAAAATGATTATCATTATCTTCAAGAACATGACGAATATGATATTATTAAATTCAAATGAATTGGAATAACAATAAAATACACTACTTTCAAGCGCAAAATATTAATTGGGCATGGGCACTCCTTATATTCATTGTATTTGTCCAAGAATCTAGCATGTTATAGGTCTCTCAAATAATTAGAAGTTTTACACTTTCTTTCATAGTGTATATATATATATATATTTGAACCAGTTCAATCCTCTATAATCATATAAAAGGGGGGAAAATTGTAACTATGTATAATTATATTCTTTTATTGCATTCCTTTTTTAATGCATGAAAGAACTGGTAGTACTATATAGGACTTTTAAAAAATGTTTACTTTTTCTATATAATGTGTATGTATATATATATATATATATATATTTGTGCCATTTTAATGACAGGGCAAATTAAATTTTGAAGCCTTAATAATATATTCTTACACATGGGGACTTATTATACCCAATATCTCCTTACACATGGGGACTTATTATACCCCTACAAAACATAGTTAATAAATTCATGGTCTCTATCATAGAGTTGTCTACACTTCTCTTTTGCTTCAATGTTGATGCAATTCAACTAAAGTAAGACACTCTTCTAACATCATCAAAATGGGGGAACAAATTCCATTTGAAACAGACTAACCAATGATAATAGAAGAATGAGATTTCAAATTAAAAACATAAAGCCATGAATGAGAGTAAGAACTTTAAGAAAAAGAGAAGTAATGAATCCTTGGATTACAACAGAAATTAGGAACAAATTGATGTGAACTATATACCACTTTTCCAAGTCTTCAACCACCCTAGTAACATACACACATGAACACACCAAACACACCCACGCACACATGAACACACCAGACACTTAGAAATGTGACACTTCAAAATAGAATATCAAGAACACACTAGAAACACCCACACACATGATTTAGCTCGAAACTCAAAGAGAGAAGGAAACAACCAAAAATTCATTACTATTTGTTGATTGATATGCTTCAAAGATATTTTAGATTAATTAGTATTTGATTTGATTTATTATTTAGTTTTGGATATTATATTTTCTCTTAATTATTTTGATTTAGTTTTTGATATGATTTATATTTCAATTAGATTTTAAGTTTCCTTATATAAAGACTCATATGCACCTTCCTTATTCAAGGATCAATTAGAAAGATCAATAATAGAATTTTGAGTTCCTTGAGTTTCTTGTTTTCTCTATATCCAACAAAAGTAATCAAAGTCCACATAACTAACACAACTGTGGGTTCTGAGCATGCAAAGTATATGTTCTTGCACATCTCCCCAATCAGTTTCTTAGATTCATTTCTGTTTCTCAGCTTCTTCAATATTTTCCATCCACTCTGAAGATTGGCCTCAATATTGTCAATAATTATTTGTAACAAGTCCTTTCAGTTTTAATTCACATCCCTCTGGTTTATCTACTTATAATGTTTGACTACTTTCAGTATTAGCTTCTCTATCTCTTTCTCCAACCTCCATATATATTTCTTTGTTTCCCTTGGTAGGAAAATATCTAAGCAGGGTGCAGACAGGTAGTACTCATTATTAGATTTAATTGATGAAATGGAAATGGGCGAAGGAAGGATGAAAAATAATGCAGAAATTAGTATAGTTCAGCATACTTGCTTTTTTGGAACAACATACTTCTTTTTAATTAGTCAAAATTCATTAAGCTGTCTTAGTTTCTAGGTTTCATAGTAAGTTGTTCAATAATTGCACAAGTTAGTTTGATCAACATCATCCAAATACCTTTGGCAAAAAAAAAAAATCATCATCCAAATACATATTAAAATAAAGTTGTAAAAAATAAAAGCACAAAAAAGCTGGACGGTCTGGATTTGGTGCTAGAAGCCCCTTCCATTGTCTTCTAAATGAATAAAGGTAGGATAAAATTTTCAAAATGGATATATTCAGTAGTATTTCCTTAATTCCTGTATATCAATTTTTTTCCCATAAAGTATTGTGAATTACACATTGCAGACTACAAATAAATGTGACGAAAGCTAAACATGGAACTTGGGGAACGAAAACCCAAAAGGAAGGGTTGGTTTTGCCAAAGCTGATTACAAGGTTGCAAGTTTATAAAAAATTTGAATTCCATGACAATATGAGGAATTGCAAAATCAAGTTTTGTAATGACTTCAGTAGTAAGAGGTTTTAAATCATTCTCAACAATCTCAGCCATTTTACCTCCACTTTCTCCTATTCACCTCTCCCATTTCCTCATGTATTTATTTGTAGATTATTCCATGAGATCCACCATGTTCTTTAAATTCCACAGAAATTAGGTTAGCAGGCCACTATTTCATATAATGATGTATAAAGCATGAATTTCCTCATCAAATGCTCATAGATGTAAAGAAATGTGAACCATCCAAAATCTGATTTGGACACTCCAAATTTTAAATTTTTAATGATAAATTTATTGTTTAAGAAGTTTTAATTATAATATTATCTTTATTTAAAATTTCTTATTTATTGTAATTAAAAATGTTTAAAACAAAATTGAACATGTACTTGTAATATCTCAAATTTTAGGCCTATAATTTCAATAATTAGCAGGAAATAAGGGGAGAGGAGTGTCTCCACTTAATCTTCTCTCCATTTCCTCTCCATTTAATATTTATCCTTTAGATAATGTTTTAATGGATTAGATTTAATGCTCTGTATAAAATAATATTATAATATTAAATAAAATACAAATATATAATTACCATGTTATTACATAAATTAGGTCTCATCCATTAAATCATGATTCAATAGTTGAGATATTAAGTGGAGAGGCCCTTCTCCCATAAATAAGCATGCTACCAAGTCTAGATGAGTGATAATCCCAAAAGGTAAAATAAAAATCAAGGACTATGTAGCTTTTGACCTTCTTGAATAAAGGTTAAATGCGCAATTAATGGTTAGTCAAATGCCAATAAAATAGAAGACCCACCAAAGTAACTTTGGATATCTACTATCCTGGCCAATTTTATAAATTGAGCCTTGATCTTCGGGAAAAATCTCTGAAGACACAGGGATGGTAGAGAATAATTTTATAGGTTATATTTGAGGCTTAATTGAGGTATAAGTTATAAATTTATCTCAGAAAGGTATTTTAAATAATTATTAGAACTTTGGTTAATTAAAGGACAATTAGCCAAATTTAATTATGAAAAATACCAAGAGGCCTCAAATAATTAGAAAAAAATAAAAAAAATTATTTTAAGGTTAATCAGACTTATAGAAATAGTTTCATACTGTAGAAATGGCAATTTTACCTTAAAGGATAGTTTTGGGACATTTTACCCAAGAATAAAACAATTTCTTCAAAATTATGGGTAAAATACTTAGAGACTAAATTTGAGTTTGAGAAAAATCAAGGAATTACTCCCTACTAAATGTGAATGTTTGGTAGTCTCACATTGGCAATATGAATATAGAATTCCCAAAAAGAATTTGTAGAAGATTAATTCTATATTAATTGAGAAACTAAAATTTAGTTGCACGATTTAACTTTGGGATCAGCAATCTAAAGCCTCCTCCAAGTACAAAGGTGGCGTGATCTGAAGCTATGGAGAATAAATTGGAAATTCTTGGCCACAATTTCACTAAACATGAACAATTAGATAGATAAAAAGCAATGGTGGAAATTGATGGGACCAAGATATTATTAATTAGGGTTAAGGTACTTAAATAGCCATAAACTTTTCTCAAAAGTGCAAAAGTAACCATGAACTATTTTTGGTGCAAAAGTAACACTACTACATAATTGTCTATATTTGGCAGTTGTTTTTGCCCATATATGGCAGTTTCTAACCCCCATATATTTTAACGCCATATATATATATATTCAAAAACTCCTATATATATTTCCATAAATATGACGGTCTTTTAATGAGAAATGTCATGTATATCACTTATAAATGACGGTTGTTAAATAACAACTGCTATATATATATATATCAATATATGACGGTTGTTAACCGCCAAGTATTTCCTTTTCTGTTTTACAAGACCAACCATCATCATTTTATCTTACAGTCCATTTATATTAAGCCCCTCGAAAAATCTTATGCCCTCTACAGATCAATGTCCAGTTGTTTATGATTTTATTAGATTAAATCATAATTTGAAACATTATACATTAATATGAAAGGACAGAAGATTCATCCCGGGAGCTCAATAAATAGATTGCAAAACTGAAATGATGATGATCGATCTTGCAAAATAGATGAATATGTAAGGGCAGGAAACAAGAAAAATAAAGATCCAAATAACTTAACAAAAGTATTACTTTTATGCGCGCATAATTCACCACATACAAACCCATTGCACAACGACGACCCACATGATATATGCTAAGTGCGTGTCCTACCCAAATCTACTGTAGAGTGTGCAGATCAATTAGATATTCATAAAAAAATTTTAGCACTAAATGATAATAACTACATTTAAAGGTAGAAAGTTCTCATATTTATGCGATTCACCGTAAAAATAGAAAAGTTATGAAGAAATAACAACACTTCCATACAAAATGTGCAGAAACAAAATAACAAAGTTTGCCATCTACTACAGATAAGATCTACCATGTTAGCACATTCACAAAGAGGTAGGCACAGTAGACGTACATCATAAGAGAACGAATGTAGGAAAATCCAGTTGGGTATGCGGGAAGTGGGCTGTGGTGGAGAAGATCACTATGAATGAAATTTGTTGAGTATGAAATATAGTGTAGTTAGAACAGGGTTTTAAAGCCATTTATATGGCGGTTATTTAAGAAAAACCATCAAATATGTTCAATTATATATGGGGCGTTTTAAAAAAGCCGCCATATATGTGATGGACGTATGGTGCTTCAATTCCTGTGTCTTCATATATGAAAAACCACCATATATATATTTCTCATATTTATGGCATTCTTTTGAAAAACCTGTCATATATAAGTAGGTGGGGCGTCGATTCAAATCCCACCTCTCTATGTATGACGAGTGTCCTATAACCGTGAAATATACGGCGTTATATATACACAATTTTGTGGTAGAGCCATGAACTTTAGAAAAGGGTGCAAAACCGTTAAAGTACTGTTCAAAACCGTTAATTGTAACATCTTAATATTTTTAGCTCCCTAGATGAGGCATTTAGGATGAGTAAAGGGCCATAATCAATAGAGGAGGAAATCCAAAGAAAGAATAGGTAGATGTCCAAAGAAAGCAGTAAAAATTTACTGAAATAATTTATCATTGGTATAAAGTAATTTTTGAAGGAAAAATCATTTTGGGAATTCTAAGTGACAAAAAAAGTCTGAAATTTTTATGAGTGCCTCTTGGAATATTTAGAATTTTTCCTCTATTAATTTTGATCCTTTACTCGTCCTGAATTCCTCATGTAGGGAGCTAAAAATATCATGATGTTACAGTTAATGGTTTTGAACAGTACTTTAATGGTTTTGCATCCTTTTCTAAAGTTCATGGTTACTTTTATATGCAAAAATAGTTCATGGTTACGTTTGCACTTTTGAGAAAAGATCATGGCTATTTAAGCACCTTAACCCTATTAATTATGGTTAACAACTTACCTTCAATCACACCGCCTCATTCACTTCAGCTTATTCCCGTCACTTGTAGTAGTTCTACCATGGAGGAACACATAAAACAAAGATATAGGAGTGGAGAAATGGAGAAAAATAAGAGAGAGAAATGATCAAATGACCATATATAAGCTCCACTCAATTCAATTCTTTTCATTATGCTTACTTCACAACAGTTGTTCCAATAACCAAGAACAACATTCTTATGGTTTTATTTTCTTAAGAGGAGGAGTTTGGTGTAGCATAAGAAATGTGGAAGTTGGAGAATTCATGAGGAATTCATAGCATAAAGGAAAGAGATAATTATATGCTTTGATTTGAAGTAAGTATGTTAGGATTTAATTAAGCTATCTTGATGATGAGCTACTACCTTGATTTTTAGAAGAGATGAAATCTTAGGATTTTGATGTTGAGACCGTAGAAATGATGCTAAAAGTAGTTTAAACATGATAGAATAAGAGTTTAAAAAGTTTAAATATGTGAACTATGGAAAGTTTGAATTTAAAGGAGGTGCTGCCCAATTTTACTCAAGGTGAACCAATGAATCTAACAAGATTATGTGATGAAATATGATTTGAAAACTAGCCTAATGCCTTGGACATTGAGGCAAAAATGAAGTTAGAGCTCTAAGCACAAATGGGGTCTTAAACACCCATAATCTTGACTAAGAGTAGTTCACATGGAACTTTATAATTTTCCCAAATATGAGCCCAAATTTGAATTCGTCAAGGAAAATTGAGTGGGAAATGAATAAGATAATGAAGTTAGAGGTCAAGAACAAAGAAGTTAAATTTTGAGCTAACTAAAGCCATTTAGAGTAAGTTAAAGAGATATTAGTGGTTACACTACCAAAAAAGAACTGCTATTTGTAGCGGTTTAATAAAACTACTACAAACTATGAACTTAGTAATGGTTTTTGCCTCAATAACTACTTATATGACACAATATTTATATGGTTTTCTGGGGTATTTTAGGTCTTAATTGCACACATTTACCCACATTATGCATTATAATTAGAGTTTTATGGATTGTATGTTCATACTTTGCATTTTGCTGATTTAAGGGTAAAAATGTGATTATTTTATATCTTTTGTATAATTCTTCACTTGCCTTGGCAAAGCCTCTTGGTTGTTATGTTTACAGGCAAGCAAAGGAGAAAATGGAGCCCAAAACGGAGCCCGAATTAGCCAAGATGGAGCAGATGAAGAAACCGGAGCTTAAAGGCCCAAAACACATGAGAATGTTGATCTGCCACTTTGTGTCGCGACCTAGAGAGTGTTGTGTCGCGACACAAGAAGAGTTTTAATGAAACGGTGCATTTTGGAGCAAAATCGAGCCCAGAAGGAGTTTCTATGACCCTAGGTCGTGACTTGAGTCTGTAATCTGCACAGATGTGATTCATTTGAAGATTTGTGATTTGGATAGATAGATTTTCAAATTAAGATAGAAATCTCTAAAGATATGATCCGAAATTAAGTCTATAAATAGGATGGTTAACCTATGTTTAGAGGAGGCGAGAGGAAGCCCTGTGTCTGCAAGTTTGCAGCCAGGCACTTGAAACCCTAATTCCCAATTACCCTAATCCCAACCATTTTAACCCTAATCCTCACCAAACCCTCTGCATCTCATGGATTTGAAGGCTGAACGTGGTAGCCGGATGCTTAAAGCCATGAGAAGCTAAGCCTTTAGCCTCTCAGTGATGGATTAGAAGGTTGGAGCTTACGTATTTAACCAGGGAAGTTCATATTTAATTTAGATCTCTTTCATCTATATTTCTCCTAAGTCTAGGAATTTATGGATGAATTTTCATGGCTATGATTGTAGTCATGGGATCTGGATTTTATGCCAAAGTTTGATGTATGATTTCGCTATTTATATTTATCCAAGTTTTAGACTTTAATTATGTGTGTTAGTGAATTTGTGCGGTTGTATGAGTTTAATTGCACGCGTAATTCTCATATTGGTGGTAGTCAATTCGAGAACCATC
>JBAGKO010000011.1:23199026-23221601 GCA_037177275.1 Acacia concinna | reverse complement strand
AGGATCAAAGTGCAAAGCTAAAAAGTTAAAGATAGAGGGACCAAATTGCAAGAAGTGAAAAGAAAAAAACCTAAACCCATGGATGCTCCAAGATCTGGATCCAACATGATTTGGCAATAGAAAGACGCAGAGATTGCGTTCTAAAGGGGGATTATTCATTCATCATTCATTGGAGAACAATCACAGAGCTTGTGACCTTCTTCATCCATTGATCCCTTTGATTCTTCCATTCTCATTCATTCTTTCTCTTAGCAACAGTTGTCATTGCGATTTCCATCACTAGTTTTCCCATTCTCTTCCTCTTCGACCAACAGAACTGAACTTAGATTTTGAAAGTTTTATGATGAATTCCTTTACTAGAGAAGACAATAAGAGGTCAACATTTTGCACAATTACCAGCTAATCATTATAGCTCTTCCTAAGAGCAAAGCTAAGCCTGAGTCCATGTACTAAACCAGGGAGTTCTTAGATGTTCATTTGCTTGTATCTGATTCTATAATTGTGAGTGTGCGAGTTGTACATTTGTATGGCAGATTTAGATTTGATACATTTATGTTGATAGAACTTTTGAATTGATTTGAATTCCATAGAGTAGCCGTTTGTGTGCATGAACTCGGTTGAGGAATTGTATTCTCTATTTTGAAGTAGATGCATTCACATTAATTGATATGAGTTGAGTTGGTCCATGTGATTGTTTCGAAATATTCCAAGAGAGTTTAGACAGGTTGCATTATGGTTTTCTTACATACGAGTAGTTCGTCAATCTATTTCTTATGTGCTATTCTAGTTGAGTGGCTATAGGAAATAATTGATGAGTTGCTGGTTCCATTGAGCTCCATAATCCTAATTGGACGATGAAGGAAAAGTAGAACTGCTAGGGAGAGTTCCTGTCATTCTTTACCACATCATTCAATTCACTTTTCATCATCTCAACTAATTAAACTAGAAAAATTACAAACAATAGTTTAGGATTGTAAATTAGTAGTTAGATTGCACAATTTGTTCTCTCCTTGTAGTAATTATTCCTTAATTTGTGGCTCATTAGATTTGCTAGGAATCTTAATATCATTAGGCTCCTTAGAGAAATATGACCTAGGCTAGTTATCACTATACTATAGTTAGCTTAGAATTTTTATAGGAGTAGACGACTAAGCTCTTCATTACTCAGGTTTTTGAAAAAGTGAAAAACTTGGATATCAATTGTGGCAAGCCTTTTGCAAAAAAGATTGAGACAGTTGGTTGGAAGAAAAAGTCTATTTTGTTTGAACTTCCATATTGGAAGTCCTTGTATGTAAGGCATTTTCTTGATGTAATGCACATAGAAAAAAAAATTATGTGATAGTCTAATAAGTACGTTGATAAATATGCAAGGAAAAAAGTAAGGATACTATCAATGCAAGGTTGGATTTGGTGACCTCAGGAAAAAGAAAAGAGTTGGCGCGATTTATGAAAATTTTAAAAGGTTATGTGAAAAATAGATTTGACTAGAGGGTTGTATCGCTGAATGGTATATGGTTGAGAAAGCAAGTAACTTATTTGCTAATTTTCTATCAAATGTCGACCATGTAGGGATCCCTAAGTCTTGTCATAATGGGTGAACGGAATGAGTGGGAAGGATTTACTAAGGGCATATTTAATTAAATTGGAGCAAGCTCACTTGTATGTGTTACATAGCACTTAAGAGGTGGAACCATATGTTGACAAATACAAGCACATGCTTCGAGACGTGTATGGTAATAGGAATAAAAATTTTATAAAAAAAGAACACAATTGAAATTTTTCAAAATGGTTAAAAAGAGGTATTAATGATGAGATGGAGATGAACCCTAATTCAATTTTTGAAAAGTTGAAATGACTATCGAAGGGTCTGAGTTTAAATGTATTATCTTAAAATGGTTATACAATCAATTATTACATATTCTATACGCAACACCATGATACACATAGCATGATACAGAATAGTGGGTAACACTAGTTGCTGATTCTTGGCATAGATCCAGTGCTAAAGACGTACACCATATCTATGCATCAATGTTATTCTTTAGTGTCATTGAAGACATATGGGAGTTAGATTATTCTATGTTGAGAATCCCTATCTACAAATAAAAGTGGGTCAATAATAGCTGTAGCTTGCAAACAGATGAGTCAGGGTTTGTTTAAGTGGACCTTTCTAACAAAAATCATCAAGAGCTTAATTATTATCTAAATGTGGTATACAGATTATCCTTTCATTTTAGCATCACAAGAATAACAACTTTTTTTTTGTTCTAGACCCTACTAAGAATAATTGGTTCATTATACTCCCATCTAAAAAAATCAACAAGAGCTTAATGATTATTTAAATAGTGTTGATGATGATCCTTCCTTTAACATGTTGGGATCAGATCATTTTGGTGCAGATGAAGATGAATATGAACCCTTCTGAATGAGACATGATCATGAATAGGAGACTTGAATTCATCTATCAATTCCTACTACTAGGAGAGTCAAGAAAACATATTTAAAGAGGAAGAGATAATGTGTGGCAGTACTTGTTTGAATGTATGTCTTTATCCTTTGACCTGAAACTATAACATGATTGCTGATCAAATATTTTTTATTTAGAACCCTTAAGAAACTTTAAACCAAATGACCATCCATATATGAAATTGTTGTTCAATAGGTAAGGGTACATGTGTATCTGTCAATATTTTCGTATGTGGTTGAATAACCAAAAGTAATCAAATTTATATTTGTTTTGTCAGCACTTTGATTGCTTATCAAAATGTAACAACTTTGCCCTAACATCTTCCAATGTTAAGTGAATCAAGCATCCCACATGGCACAACACCTCATCATCCTTGTCATTGAGCATATATCTTGGTGGCATGACAACTCATCATCTCTTCCTCTCTCTTCCTCATTTACTATTTCCTTTGAAAAGAAAAAAATCTTCCTAAGATCCCCACTCAACTATGATTCCTCATTTCAACATTAAAAAATTCATAAGGAGTGAGTAGCATCATAGATCCACATTCAACACTTTATAAGACTAAAAGTGGTGGTGGCAATGTCAAAGGCATCAGGTTTGGCAATGTCAAAGCAATTTGTTGTTTATAGTGTTGTTCTCAGTAGGTACTAGAGACTTAGAAATTGAGACAGAAAAGGAAAAGATGCAGTAGGCTAAGAATAAGAGCTACCACTCGTCAGAGATGGAGAATCAGCTAGTAGGGTTGTGGTGGAAGATAGAGGGTAGGTAGGCGACAAAGATTTCTTCAGTGAACAAGTTGTCACTTCCTTTGGAGACAGAATTGGAGACTAGGAGTAGAGAAGACACAACATGCAACCATAAGCATAATCATAATTACAATGTTCGCATGAGCTATTCTCAACTTATGTTGATTGTCAAAACCCTCTCCACCTCGACATTTATCAAAGTATTGAAACATAGTTCATAAATGAGAAAAAAATATCATAAAATAATATTGATATATTTATACAAACTTGAAGTGCATACAGTGGTTCTCATAGGGTAACACATCTTATAAACATATATTACAACGATGAAAAAGTTCCTAAAGAGAAACTAACTAAACATAGCTAAAAAAAGTGTCCATTGGTAGGGACTTTGCCTTTTAAGATGTTGTCTCTAGATTTTTGCCCCGAGAACTACTACCTCTAACTGGATAAATTAAGTTTGAAGAAAAGGGCGAGATTCAAATGAATCTCACTAGCAACAAACAATCATTCATAATAAGTGATATCATACTAAACATTCATAGCAACCATCCACATTATCATATCATAGTCGTCAGATATCATCAACGGATCATATGCAGAGCTCAAGTCATCATCATATTAATGCATGGTGCAATGCATGTCTCAAGCCTCATAGTAAACTGTAAACAATCACATTGCCTCACGAGCATCCCCACCTTAGCCTAATGCGCATCCGCCTGTCACAAGCCAGTGGTGAAGCAAAAGTAGTCACATCGTCTCATGGGAATAAGCCTGTCTTAGTCTAACAGCAGATTGGAAAGTCACACCGTATCGTGGGCATCCCGACACAAGCACCCCACATCTCATCTCAGTCTCATACATGGTACACAATACATACAACATGTCACATACATTATGAAAGACAAAGTTACTACCTAAAGTCTTTTCTGCATCTGATAGTCCTACCGGCTCTTGATTCTACCTAGGCAAATATTGTATCCTACAAATCCACATATGATGCAAATGAGTTATTACTCATTCAAGATCATTTCCTAAGTACCTAACATTTATTATCTCTCTCTAATATGCCCAGTCACAAAACTGCATGTAAGGGTACAAATCTATTTCCTTGTTGTACCTAGTCTGATTTCATTTTTTCAAAAATTACGACCCAAGCTACCCCTACATAATTTTGAGTGTAGAATCCATTTTTGACCTCATATTGGGAAAATTCAATGTCTGATTACCAAAATACCCTTAGGCAATCCCAATTAAGGTTTTTAAACCTATTTTTGTTATTTTGCGTTCTAGAGCTTTTTGGACTCCAAGGTTAACATGAACCCCACCTAATTTTCCCTTCTAAATGCAATGGAACCATCAAAAGCACCAAATTCTGTCTCTATCCCCCATTTCCATAGGTTGGCCAAAATGTAACCCTTATATATCAAAAATATGATTTTTCTAAAATCAAACGATTAAACTCATTCCTTTTCGCTCCTAATCATCAATTTAGTCATTTAAACAATAATTATACTTAATTTAGAGGAAATTTGGGCAGCATAACATAAAGGTTTTTTCAATTCCAAATCCAAAAATGCAAGCCAAACAACCATAAATTTGGGCCACAAACAGTCACAACAATGATCTGGAACTGAAAGAATCAAAGTTCTAAAAGTTACCTCTGATTTCCTTCACTTTCTCTCTTTAGGTCAAAATTTCTCTCTCTTTATCCTTATGATTCTACCTTCAATACACCAAATTAATTGGGGAAAAATCATTATGAGTGATCCTAAGTATCGAAAACTACAAGAAATTGGTGTTTTAGTGTAACTTACCTCAAGATTTTGAAATCTCAAGCCTTAGTTCACTTTAGTTGCTTCCTCTCTCTCTCTCTCTATTTGTGTAGATGAGGATGAGCTACGGCTGCTTGGAAGGTTGAAGATGGTTTAAAAATTGGGTTGGGTTGCGAAATGACCATTTTGCCCTTACATTCTTACACTTTCAAGTTTCCTACACAAAATTTTTACACAAGTTTGAAAATTCATAACTAATTGTACGCATATCCAATTGAAGTGATTAAAAAGCTTAAATGTCCCTTATTGAGTCTTGTTTAAGGAGAAAATATTTCTTGGATCAATTGGTATAAGAAAGTTCCCAGAAAATTCATTTTTTAACTGCTCCAGAAACTAGCGAATTTTATTGAGCAGAATTCAAAAATTCATATCTCTTAGCATATAAATCCAATTAATTTGTTTGACATATCAATTTAAATATTAAGATGTCTATAAAATATCATGATCTTTGGACATCATTTGGTCATCTAAAATCTTACAACAACATGACTGCCACCACAACACTTTTGTGGAAATTTCCCCAAAATTATATATTTATTGATATAATTATTTACTAAAGTTTCATATAGGACTTTTGGGATATTACATTGATGGATATTCTGGTTATTGGTTTGTTTTTTTTTTAATGAATCTTGGTTGATATTATTCATTGTTGATGAATTATGAAAACAAATAGCTTTTCATGCTTGCTGCTATCTATTCTAGAATAATTTTCATTACATCTATTCTAGAAATTTTTTTTTGCTAGAATAAAATTCTTGTTCATAAAATAAGCGAACCATTTTCTTCTTATGGTATTTCCCATCGCATCTTTGCTTTAAATTGGTGGGGTTGAGAGTTAAGAGATGTGGGTCGTACATAAACGGGAATAATTTTTTTCCCCAGAAAAAGAGCCAATAAGAAATGAAGAACGAAGATGATGATGATGAGGTGTGATGTCACCAGGATATTGGGTTACTGATGTGGATGATGAGGTGTGATGCCATGCGAGATCATTGACTAACTCAATAGTCAAACTTATATTAACATTAAAGGATGGCAGGGAAAAATTACTACGTTTTATAAATTTTAAGGGTAAAATTGTGCTAAAAAAAACTTCCAGATCAACAACAATCAATAATAAGAACAAGAAAAACACAACAAAAATAAGTAGAAGATAATAGTTTGAAAGTTCTAGCTTTGAGATGGGAGAGTCAATAGTGGGGACAAAGAAAACAAAAAAGAAGAAGAAGAAGAGAGCACGTTTGGCATACATTTTTAGTGGGGACCAAGAGATGAAAAAAAAATGATGTAGCTATAAACACGTCCAAGAGTAGAAGCAAGTTGAATCAAAATTAAGAAAAAATAATTGTGGAACTTAGACTTAAATAGGGATGAGGCTAAAAGAATATAAACGAAGAAGAAGAGAATGTTGGAAGAAAAAATGTAGAGAGTTAAAACAAATGAGTGAGTGAAAGTGAAAAAATTTAGAGCAAGATTTTGAAAAAAAATACAAAATTAAAGACCAAAGGGCGCTTGGTCTTAGCATGTACCCCATTAAATATGAATTAGCTAAGGAAAAATTACCTCATCTTGCTACCTCACCTCGGGGGCAGCATTGGGTGGCGCTTGCTCCACGCAATACTCTCCTAGCTCGTCAGAGAGAACTAGGGGTATGACAACACCCCCAGCTTGCCCCACATAGTGGAGGGTGCTTGTCTAGGCAGTAGGAGTTCACCTTCAGCTTCGGGTGGAAGAATGGTCAACTAGCTAGTCATGGACGAACCCCTATGGGGGCACTTTTTCTGAAAAGGCCCTAGGTTTTTTTATAATAAAAATAAATTTATTGATAAATGTACATGTATGTATTTTTAAAAATTAAATGACTCTCCATGTTCTTAACAAAATTAAGTTGTACACTTACCTTATTGTTTTTTAAGATATACGAGTATGATTTAATTTTATGTTATTTTAAATTTAGACTAAAATACACTTTTGGTCTTTTAAGTTTAATCGATGATCTTTTCTAATCCTTTAACTTTAAAAGGTGCATTTTTAGTCCTTTTAAGTTAATGTCATTAACTTCATTGATGGAAAATACTGACTTGGTATGTCAAAATTTAAAATACTAATATAATCTTATATTTAAATTATGAAATTATGTGTAAATAGGACAATAATTAAAACCTTAATGAATCGTCAAGTTACTGTCAAAGTTAAAGCCTCCATTTAAATTATGTCAGCATTTTAACTTTTCTAAGTCACCATTTTCCATCAATGAAGTTAACTACGTTAATTTAAAAGGACTAAAAACACACTTTTTAAAGTTAAGTAACTAAAAGAGGACTTCAACTAAACTTAAAGGACTAAAAGGGTACTTTAGCCTTAAATTTATGTTAAAATTGCTAATAAAAAGTTCTAATGTGGCGCCTATCTGAAGAAATGCCCTAGTTTCCCTTTTTAATTAAAAAATTAAATACATTAGTTATGACTTCCTCTTGTGCTTTTTTAAAGAAGTGACACTTAAGGTATTTAATAGCTGTGTTACTATTTCTAAAATGTGCCACATTTTCTTATTCTTTACAAAAAAAAAAAAAGCAACAGTTGTTACACTTCTAAAAAATGTCACAATATGTGCGCTACTTTTATCACCTTTTATAGTAGTGAAAGCATAGAATTGTCAATCAACATGGCCATGAGACAATTCAAGAAGACATTCTACATGTTCAAGATAAAATATATATGTAACTCAGGGCGAGCTAAGAAGTATAACTAAACACAAACAACTTAAATACATGAAGGTAAATTTGCTATACCGTAAAATTTAGAAAGAATTGCATATAGGTCCTAAATAAGAAAATAATATATTGACAAGTCTCATAGTAGCTCTCAACTTATGGGAAGCTCTTAACTTGTTAATAGAGAATTTTCTGATATTAATTCTTTTATTTGGGATCTACATGCAATTCTCCCAAAATTTTATTAATCTTTATTTCCTTTCCTTTCTTCCCTCTTTTGTTCTTACATTCCTGTTGACTTATTCTTCTAGGCTCTTGGAAAATATCAAAGCTTGGATAATCACATAACATAAGGCAAATCACTATCTATTCAAAACTCATACTTGAAGCTTGTATCAATGAATTCCTCCCTTGCTTAACTCTAACTTTTAAACTTCGAACATTTGCCCTCCTAATTTAATTTCACATGCTATTTTCCCAATATTTTGCATGTAGAATATTTCATTTATAATATCAACTTAATCAAAAGAAACCCACTTACCCTACATTCATGTTAGAACCAAAATATAGGGCCTTGAAGGACAAAAATACTCTTCTAATTACTAATGCTTCCAAATTTAATTTCTCACTTATATCCTACACAATTTTTCATTTTAAACTCATTGGAATCATCACAATGGACAAAATCGTTCTCCTTTTAATGCCCTGCTTTTGAAAAAATTAATTGTTAGCGAGGACAAAATGATTTTTCTAACTTTCATTCCATGGACTAAGATAGTTTAGCTTCTAGCCACTTAATCTTGATTTGATCTTAAATCAAGATTTCTATATTGTTGCAAAATCTTGCAGCACCTCCCCTAAGTTTTCATTCGCTTCAAAATTACAACAAAAAAAACGCCACAATAATTCAATCCAACAATAAGTTACATTAATATAATAGGTCATTAGCAACTAAAAAATCACCACTTACCTTAGCATTAGCTTGACTTCCTTGACTCGGCAAAACACGCTTGACTTCCTTGAAGCTTCTTCTCTTGAAGCTTAAAGTTCCCAGCTTTTCCCCTTACCAAATACACCGTACAGGGGTTTAGAAACCATTGAAAGATTTAGATCATCAAGCTAATAATATCGATAATTTTTAGAACAAAGAGTTAAGTAGGATGATTGTTTTTTCTCTTCTCTTTCCTTTCTATTCTTTATCCTCCCGTTCTCTATGTCGGTCACTCTCCCCTCTTCTTTCGGTCTGCTCGAAACTAATGTGGGATGGGAGCTTCAATATGATTTTATTTTCCTTTTCTCTAACCGACACGGACAACATGGATGGAGGAAGAATTATCAAATCTCATTTTTTCCCTTGAATATAAAAAAAAAATTGATTAGGTTGCCATTGGACCTCTAATTTACTTTCCTTGAACCCCATAACGATTTTTTAATAGCATAGAATATATGGTTAAATATTGACCAAGTAAATTGACAATAATCATTCAGAGTTGTCCTTGTTACAGAATGCCATTTTTGAAAAAAATTGGATCTTTATACAATATCTGAATTTAGATAAAGAAATTGTTATTTTCCTTCACCTAATTCGAAATGAGTTCTATACTTAATTCATTTTAATCTTGGCATAATTATTGCCAACATTTTCCCCCAATTATTTGAGGCCTCTCACTATTTTCATAATTAAATTTGGCTGATTATCCTTTATTTTGTGAAATTCTAACAATACCTTAAAATTCATTTTTGAGGTATTTTCGCATTTATACCTCAATTAAGACTAAAATATAGTTTGGGGAATTATTTTCTACCTTCCTATGTCTCTGGTGAGTTTCCTTGAAATTCATAACATAATTTCCAAAATGACCCTTTTATGTTCGTACTGTTGCATAAATCATGTTTACGCAACATCCCAGAACAGTGGCTATACAATGTTATATTTGTGAACCTTCTCTTTTATTTGACCCTTAGCTAACCTTTAATTTCATGTTTAACTTTTATACGATAAGGTCAATCTTTCCTAGTCCCCAGGAATTATTCCATTTGCCAAGGCATTTTCGGAACCCTTTCCCAACTAAACTTGGTAGCCCATTTAATTTATACTGATTCATGAGTTCCTATATCCAAAATATGGGATATAAACATCGTTAAGTATCTGCGCCGAGCATATATTGTGCCTTAATACATAAAAGTTCAAAAATGTGAAGTATGATAAAAAAAAAATAACTGTGATGAAAGCCATTTTCTATAACTGTGAGGCTTTATCAATGATTTCACACTTTTACTACTTAAGTGAAGCAAAGTGAAATTTATAGAGTGAAAAAAAATGAACAAGTAACTTCTCCATTCAATTACCGCAAATATAAGAAGAGTAACTTAAAATCACTAATCGCTTACGAACTTCATAGTTCATAAACATACTTTCACTTCATTAATTAACTTTAGTATAAATTATGTTGATATAGAGCCCTATAAATATTAAAATAATAATAAACTTCTAAATTAAATCCTAATCATAATTAAAGGTAATAAAGATAGTTACAAAATATTAAAAGATAAATATTTGTATGTTCCGTTGATATACTAATTCATGCATCGTTATGTTTATGAGATGATGAATAAGGAGGACGGTTGAACCACAAGCAGGGACTGAGGTGATTCATAAATTTATATATATAAAAATTTATTTTACAATATATTTTTTAAATTTTTGAATTGGATTACTCGAAATTACTTACTGATAATATGTATTTTAAATGCTTAAATTTTTATATAAAAAGTGCACCAGGTATAGAAATACCATATAAATAAACTAAAACTAAATACACTACTATAGCTTAAAAACGAAATAATGCTTTATGAATGCCACCTCAAAAATAATTTAAGGTTAAAAGCTTGGAATGATTGCTTGTACGCATAAGAATGTTATCTCCACCGCAGATGTGATTTTTGAGGCAATCATGATTCTGAAGTAGTGGCAAGCTCTATGGATACATACATGAAAGGATCTATAAAATCATTGAATTATGGCATGAAAATATCAATAGGTTTTACTAAAAGATTTTTTAAGAAAGTTGACTTAATTTTTTTACTAAATGTTAGAATAAACTATGGATTGAATTAATCCGAACTTAAAAGGTTGAGTCAACAAAAACATTATAGAGAAAAAAAAGTTTACAAAATTTATCACGAGGTCATTTGTAATAGAAATAACATATTCAAAGTATTGCACAATCTATTTTATTTAATAACGCATCAAAAGATTCTATATTATTTTTATAAGGGCAAAAGTATATATTTAGTTCTTTATATCTCTATATCCGGTTTTGTTTTGGTCTATGGGATGCATTGAAGTTTCAAAATTATTTAGGGATCGACTGAAATAAAATGGTTACAATGAGGTTAAACTGGACTTTTCCCTTAATTTATTGTCTTGACGGAGAACAATTAATGTGGAAAGCTATGGATATATATTATCCACAAACAAGAGTTTGTCAAAAAAAAAACAAGGGTGAAAATCGAGGTAATCAAGTGATGAAGATGATGATGATCATCATCCTCCTCCTCCTCTCTTCTTCTTCAAATAAGTTTATAAAATGAAATGAAAACATCGATTAGAGCAACGTGAATGCATTACGTGGCTAAGCATGCATAGAAGACATAGAGGAGTATTGCATGACTTGTGGGTAGATATTTCAATGATCGAAGCATATTACAAAAAAATGGTAGTGGGACAAAGCAAAAATTTTCACAACCATCCGTTGTTCCATCAGTGGTTGTCTTTAATTCTTCAGTTGGTGGCGTGAAAACGAAAACAGGCGCCATGGCAACTTGCTTCAATTTTTTTATCACCTGCAGAATCATCAGGTACTATACATACATATACATCGTAATTAATTTCCTTGCATTATATATAGATGAAATTATAATACTCTTTTATTGTGTGTGTGTGTGTGAGGAAATTACCTTGTCTTGCATCAGCAGACATGAGCAGCACATCAGGGAAGAGGGACAACAAGAAAATAATTTACATATATTCTAATTGTTATTTGATCAAATTTATGAAAGTTTCTGATTAAAAATTTAAAAAGGTTCATAGGTGAATTTACAAGTGCATATAAGTACTTTAACAATAAACAATAGTAAAAGAACAAGGATCCACATAAAATGTAAGAAGTTATAGTTTACACTTTAAAAACTTAGAAAACTTTACGAATGGACATTAACATTTTAACAAATAATAATAACAAAACACAAAGAGGGCAACCTATCCTATACTTGTTTCTAATAGGACTTGAACTTGGGATCACAAAGTAGCATTTATTTTGCCCCCTCTCCTAAAAGTTATCAAAAAAGCGTGAGCAAAGTTTCTGATATAGCCTTTAGAAAACAAACAAAACATCTATGAACACATGTAGTAAAAAGTTTACCTATCCGCTCGCTGGATGAGTTAAATTTCAAAATTGAGTTATTATATTACTAAATTATTGTAATTATCCATCTTTTTCTATTTATAGAATATTATAAATATTTTTAATGATTGACTATGAATTGCAATATTATAATTATTTACATAATAGTGTTATTATTATATATATATATAGTGATATACTTAATATATTACCATTGAACCACCCTGCAACCTAGATTATGGTATATGGTGCAAAATTGTCTGATACGATGTTCTAATTTAATCTGTAAAATGGCTAGCCACAAAATCAAAGTACAAATTATTATAATAATTTTTGGGCTTTTATCATTGTTTTGGGTAAATTTAATAAATATTTTTTCAAAGAACTATGGAGTGGAATGACCCATGAAAGAAATAGTTTAAGAAAAAAAATTTAAAATAAAACCTTGTTTAATTTCCTATTTAGCAAATTGAACTTTAAAAAAACAAAAAAAAAATATTTAGTAATCAATCTTCAGTTAAATTTTTTGTAAAAAAAAATAATAGTTTTTTAAAATAGGAAAAACATATTTGGAGGTACCTATACTTTTTTTTGAATTTTTAATTTGGTACCTATGTATATTTTCCTCTTAATTAAATGTTTTAATTTTACTATGTAAGTACCAATAGCTCATGTATAAGGACTAACAATGATAAGAAAACAAAGTTACAAGAGTTAATGGTATTAACAAAGCAAAATTAATTATTTAATTAAGAGAAAAAAACACATAGGTACCAAATTAAAAATTGAGTGAAAGTATAGGTGCCTCCAAATGAGTTTTCCCTTTAAAATACGAAGACAAGAATAGCTTTTAAATGTTTCTTATTGTTTGGTATTTCTTGTAAAATTGGATGATAAGCAAATAACCTTATTTTCCTTCAGCATTTGATAGCTTGGCTCTCATCTTTCAAATATGCTATGTTCACTCTCATTCCTACTCGTGCACACCAAATTAAATTTTAAGAGCAATTATTTCAAACGAATTTTTATATATTTTTTCTTCAAATATGATTTTTTAAACAATAACCCCAAACCTTTTTTTATAAAAAATCCGTTTCAAAACTTATTCTGAAAGCAATTTTATAAAACTGCTATAAAACCAGAAAAATAAAAATAAATAAATAAATAAGGCCTATATTTTTTAAAACAATATAATGTCATTGACAAAAACCATATAAAAATTTCAAAAAAAATTAAAAAGGGAAAAATATAATTGTAATCCATATAATTTGAGTCGGCTTCAATCTTAGGTCCTATATTCTTTAGATATTAATCTTTATAGTTTGATTATGTTAAAAAGTGAGTTCTTCTGTTCCTTGATGTTTGATGACATGGCAAACAGAATTACTTGAAGTTATTATCATTCATGCAACTCAAACAAGTTAATACAATGAAATGAAAACATATATATGTTACAGCTACACGAATACATTACATGGCTAGGCATGCGTAGAAGAGATAGAAGGGTAGTGCATGCTTTATTCCTTGTAAATAATATATGATTTATTTCTTAAGTTGCTGCATGTCTTGTAGGTTGATAGCTCACTGATCGCAGCATCGTACAATAAATGGTGGCGGGCCAAAGCACCACTTTTTACAATAATCGGTTGGGCCTTCCGTTGGGCCATCAATGGTTGTCTTCGATTCTTTAGTTGGAGGCGTGAAAACGAAAATAGGCGCCACAGCAACTTGCTTCAATTCTTCATCATCTGCAGAATCATCAGGTACTATATATACATATACATCGTAATTAATTTCCTTGGATTATATATAGATGAAATTTTGATACTCCTTGTGTGTGTGTGTAAAAACTTACCTTGTGTCAAACGCTTCTGATGAGTTTCAGGTCTGGAATCAGTAGACATGAGCAGCACAGCCAGGAAGAGGCACAGCATGAACGGCTTCATCTTCATCTTCAAATCTTTTTTAGTGAGTGAACTTTTGTAAGAGTGGAGAATGGAGATTATACATTTTTCAACTGATATTTATACATCTCATCAAGGATATATGACTCACTAAGAGAATCAATCTAAGACATTGGGAATTTCAACGTGGCTTCGCCTTGAAATGAAGACCCCTTTAATAAAATTTCTCATATCGATGTTCAATTATTTCCAAGTGAAATTAAGAATATATACCTATTTAATGTACGTGAATCTCTGTGGAATATCCTTTCTAGCAATACTACTTGACGCATACAGATGTAGAAGGGTTTAAAATAAGGACGAGTTTATGAATTAGAAAACCATTTTCTTATTTTATGTACTCACAATATAAGATTTTCACCGATGATTTATCCATGAATTAATATTGAGGAACTTATTTCGTGGAGTTGATGTTTGAAGAAGGTGGTTTAACTCTGTGAAAGTGTGCCAAGTGGTCTGCTTTGAATGGGTTTATGAAATGGCAAATGCACAAGCTGTAAATATTAGATAGTGTACACTGCGTTGACAGTAAATAATGTCATACTTTCGTAAGACCAAAATATCAATAGGTTGTTGGGGTTTTGTGGCTTAGTTGACCCCAAACACTTTTTCTGAGTGTGAGATTATGAGTTTGAAACCTTTGTATAAGCACTACTACATAATCGACAATATTTACCTCTAAATACTAATAAACATAATACATATAAATCCAAATTATGAGTTTCACAACAGAAGTCTTGCGTACCTCTTGTTATAGCGTATATGAATATTGTGTTCTCTAAGATTTGCTTGAATTCTTTTGCATGGGAATATTTGACACAGCAATGGATTGTTGGACACCGTCACCTGTTAGGGAATTCATGATTGAACAAACAAACTTTTCTTACATGTCTATTCAGAGTCTGGCCTTCTCCTTATAAAGCCTCCCTTTAAGACTCTTCAAGGTTTTCCTGACTAGTCATAACCCTTTGAACACAACTCTTTAATCGTAATCCAAATAATATTGCGGGACACATTCAGTGATATATATATAATAACATAAAATATGTGATATAATATATCTAAATAAATATAATATATATACTCAATATTTATTAAATTTCTAGCATTCTCCCACTTGTCGCGTAATCTAATATTATTTGGTGAGTAGAGTTCATTTAAGCAAAATTACACGAACTATGGTGACAAGTCCTCATTGATCAAATATCGCCTTCCATAATCATAAGTAGTATCCTTACTTAATAGGTTAATACTTTATGAATAAACCTTAATGTCTATTCAATTCCCATCTTAATATATGTCAATCTCATCAATCATATATATATACAAATAACAAAAAAGAGATGATACAATAGACGAAAATTCATCGCATCACATACTTTCTTTAGTCATATAATGGCTTAAGCACTATATAAGATACATGTACAACAGAGACTTACAGTTTCATACCTTTAGTCAAAGGATCAGCTAGCATTTTCTCTTTATTGATGTATTCAACTGAAACTTGGTCATTTCTAACTCTATCTTTTAAACATAAAAACTTTAATTCAACAAACCTACTTCGAGCTCCGCTCTTTCTATTGTTTGCAATGGCCACCGCAGCTTTGTTATCACAATACATTATAATTGGCTTGGAGATTGAATCCACAATCTTAAGCCCTGTGATAAAATTTCTTATCTAAATTCCTTGTGTACTTGCTTCAAAAGCCGTTACATACTCAACATCACGAGTACTAGCAGTTACAAGTGTTTGTTTAACACTTCTTCGTGATATTGCTCCTTCTGCTAAGAGAAAACAAAACCAGTAGTAGATATCATTGTATCTTCACATCCTCCTAGATTAGAATCTGAGTACCCAATCACTTCAACATTGTATGTTCTTCTATATGTGAGCTTGTATTATTTTGTACCTTGAAGATATCTAAAAACTTTCTTTGCATTCATTCCAAGATTAATTTAGTATCTCCCTAACATACCCACAGCAAAAAGCTATGTCAGGTCTTGTGTAAACCTGTGCATACATTAAGCTTCCTATCACTGAGGCATATGAGATCCTTTTCATCTCTATTCTTTGTAAGTCATTCTAGGGACACTGATTCAAACTGAACACATCTCCCTTTTCAATGGGAATAATGTTGGAATTACGACTTTCCATCCTAAATCTTTCAAGAATTGTCATGATATAAGTTTCTTAAGATAAACATAAAAGACCTTTATGTCTATCTCTATGGATCTTAATTCCAATAACATAAGATGCCTCACCTATATTCTTCATGTCAAAATTCTTGAATAAAAACTGTTTTACTTCTCTAAGAGTCCCAAATCATTAGTTGCAAGTAGTATATCATCCACATAAAGTATCAAAAATATGATCTTACTCCCACTATTCTTATGGTATATACATTTGTCGATGACGTTCTCAATGAAGCCAAAAGATGTAATAACTTCACGGAACTTCAAATACCATTGTCAAGAAGCTTGTTTAAGACTATAAATTGACCTCTTTAACTGGCATACCAAAGTTTCATTTCATTTTGCAATAAACCCCTCAAGTTGCTTCATGTAGACCTCTTCCTCAAATTCTCCATTAAGGAATGCAGTTTTAACATCTATCTAATGCAACTCTAGATCAAAATGTGCAACTAATGCCATGATAATGTGTAGAGAATCCTTTGTAGATACATGAGAATAAGTTTCTATGCAGTCCACTCCATCTACTTGAGTAAAACCTTTTGCAACCAACTTAGCCTTGTACTTATCAATGTTACCTTGTGAGTCCCATTTGGTTTTGAAAACCCATTTACAACCAACGGTCTTAGCCTCACTTGATAACTCCACAAGTTCCCAAACTTTGTTGTTTGCTGTAGATTCCATTTCATCTAAGATAGCATTATATTATAACTTAGAGTTAGCACTTTCCATAGCCTGAATAAAATTTAATGAGTCATCCTCTATAACTATGTCACAGTCAAATTTAGCAAGATATACTATATAATCACTAGGTAATGCTGATCTTCTTTCTCTTGTTAACCGTCTTAATTTAACTTCTTGAATTTTAGGTTGTTCATGCGAAACATTCCTTATCACATTCTATGATTGTGTGATAAGTTGATCATTCTGAATATGGTCCTCATGTCTTGTATTGTTAACTTGAGTGATTGGGATAACATCATGTTCTATAACAGCTCTCATTTGAGGGATGTTTTCATTCATTGATGTTTCTTTACCATGATTATCTTGTAAAGTATCACTACCACTAATCAAATCATTCTCAAGAAATCTTGCATTCATAGATTCTATAAACCTCTTTAAAGATGGAAGACAATAAATTAGTATATCCAACAAAATAGGCTCAATAGTCTTAGGATCCAATTTCTTCTCTTGTGAATTGTGCACTCTTACTTCTGCAGGATATCCCTATACCCTGAGATGACTTAAACTAGGTTTTCATCCTTTCCAGATTTCAAACAATGTTTTTTGTATCACTTTTGTTGGAACCCTATTAAGTATGTATACAGCTGTCAAAAGTGTTTCCTTCCTAAGGAAACTGGCAGTTTGGAGCTACTCAATATACTCCTAACTATATATAGTAAAGTACAATTTCTTCTTTTAGTGACTCCATTCATATCAAGAGAGTCAGACATAGTGTATTGACCAACTATACCATGCTCTCAAAGAAATCTACAAAAGGACTAGGTGCTTGTCCTTCACTAGTATATCTACCATAATATTTACTACTTCTATCTGATCTTACAATTTTGATTGATTTCTCAATATGTTTTTCTACTTGAGCCCTGTATTCCTTAAAGGCATCTAGTGCCTCACTTTTATTATGAAGCATATAAATAAATATAAATCACGAGTAATCATCGATAAAAGTAATAAAATATTTTTACCATGTGCAGTTTAATCAAGACAACATATATATGTATGTATGATCTCATGTAATTATAAACTTCTTTTAGCCCCTTTATGTGACTTATTAGTTTGCTTTCCTCTAATGCAATTCACATAAGAACCAAGATCCAAATGCTCTAATGATGAAATAACTCCATCTTTAGTTAGCCTCTTGATTCTATCAACGGAGATATGACCCAATCTCCTATGCCACAGGCTAATTGAATTTTCAATAAGGACACTCTGTTTAATACCATGTGTAACAGATAAAGCATGAGGTAAATCAGAAATAATTCTAAACAAACCATTATCCATAACAATATCTAAAATATGAACTGAATCTTTACTAATAAGCATGTGATCTTTTCAAAGGTTTAATCCATAACCAAAAGGAATTAACCTAGACAAATAAATTAAATTCCTCTTATGAGAGGGTATATAAAAAGTCTTAAAAAGATCTAAAATATAATTATTAGATAAAATTATTCTAAATGTTCCAACTACCTTCACAGCGTCTCCTTTCCCATTGCCTAAAAGGAATTTTTCCTTATTGGGTTTCAGAGGTCGACTGTTTAGAAACCCCTGCATGGTTTTCAATATGTGGATCATGGAACCAGTATTAATCCACCAACTGTCATCTTTACTATGTCCTTTCTTTTGCAAAAGAAGCATCTGCCATCTATCTTATTTATTATATTGACAAGATGAATTTTGTTTTTCTTCTTATTACTCTTACCCTTATCTTTCTTCTTACCCTTGCCAGCTTCTACCTTAAAACTTTCAACAAAATGAGCTTCCTTATGTGCAGACTTCTCATTCATTAGTAATCTAGTCTCTTCTTGAACACACATGGCCAATAGTTCATCCACTGTCCATTTTTCCTTATGTGTGTTATATGAGACCTTGAAAGCATCATATGAAGGAGGAAGAGAGTTCAATATCAACTGCACCAAAAATGACTCAGTAGGTTCCATTTTCAAGGGTTTGAGTTGAGATGAGAGGTCCCTCATTTTCATGATGTGCTGCCTTACACCACCAATGCCTGTAAGCCTTAAGGTACATAATTTAGACATAATGACTCCACCCATTTGCTTGTCTGACACCTTGAATTGCTTTTCTAAAGCTTCCATGTATTCTTTGACAGTTTTGCATTCAAGAATAGCACCCCTAATCCCTCTTAGGATTCTTGATTGAATGAGTTGAAGAGACAATCTGTTAGACCGCTCTCATTGATCATATTGATGTCTTGCATCTCTGTCAGTAGAGTCATCAACGGGTTTTTGAGATTCGTTAACTCTCAAAGTAAGATCCAGGTCCATACATCCAAAGTCTAACAAAATACTATCTTTCTAATCAAAGTAATTAGTACCATCCAAGATCATTTTGTTATTTATATCAGTAATAACTCTAGTGGTAACAGAAGCCGCAAAATTTATGAATATACTCACATTAGATCTTGAAACAAACACTATTACTGTGCCATGTGCATGCTTAACTTATATGAACCATGCAATTACAAATACGTATAACTAGCATCTACCTGTGGGCAAAGAATACTACCATACAATGCATTTGTCTAAAATTGATAAAACTAAAACGCAATCATTGTTTTCTAATACCTATGAGCTACTTAGAAAACATAAGACCATTATATTTCATCCTAACTAAATGTTTGATTATAGTCATCTACCTGTGGGCAAAGATAAATCATAATCTTACATTTAATTACAATGATATTCCACAATACTATATGTGATTAATTAATATGCATGCAACATAAAAAATGAGGATGTTGTGGCTACTCCCCAGATATATATAGGCATGCTAATCACGAATATCTTTTTGTGCATTTAAATACATAAATATGCAACAATAATATAATAAAAATTTAACAGTTAATCTAATCAACAATATGTAACTACATAACTGAAATTCTCCCACTAATTCATGCTTGAAATTGCTCAAATAAATCTTAATTCAGAATGAATTCCAAATTTTAAAATAATTATAATTTTCTAAAGAGCAATAAAATATAAATTCATAGACAATTTAAATAATTTATACAAGAAATTTGTAAAATTAAATACATAAACAAAAGTAGAGCTAATAAAAAAAACATCATAAAAATCCATAGAATAATATTTATTTAGCTCTAATAAATCCATAAAAGCATGAATTCTAATTATAAAATTAAAAACAAAAACTTAGTGAGAGAACAAATAAAATAAAATCATGTCAAGACTAACTTTTAAATTTTTTTTAACCAGTGAGCCAAAATGTTTCAGCCTAGAAACCAAAAAAAAAAAATCAGCAATTGACAAAAAATGTTTCTATCAGGCCTATTAAGAAAAGGCCCAGAAGCTTAGCAAAAACAAAAAAAACAAATGTCCCATCCTATGTAAGCCAACAACAAAAGAAAAAAAATGTTCAGGCCCAAAAATAAAAACACAGGCCGGTACGGTTTTTTTTTTAAAAAATCACTATTCAAAACGTGATTTGAGACAACGCAAAAGTCAAACATGCCCAAAGCCCATACACACTTCTATATAGAAGCACATTTATCCCTTCTTCACTCATCAACCCGACTCGGAGACCTAATTTCTGACCCGGAAACTTGCGATTATGGTTCTGTTTCCAGACATTTTCGACGAACTTTTTCCTACTGTTCTAGTCGCGATTCTCTTTCTTTTAAACACAGAAAGCATTGGAAAACATTCCAATGAACATTTAGACCAGAACAAACAAAATCTCAACAACGAAAATTTGTTATTTCACGTTGCGATGGGTTACGTCCAATGAAAGAAAAAGCTGACAGTTTTGGGCACCATTATCATCATGTTCACAGTGAAAACAGAGGGAAAATAAAACCAAAAACATATGGGCAAAATCTTGCAGATTGTTTGAAATATTTGAACGAAAACAGAAAAAGGAAAAATTCCAAAAAATGATGACAAAAATGGACTTCTTTGGTTCTCTAATGGAAAACAATTTGCATGATGTAATCTCTCTTAAGTGGTAATCATAATTCTAAAAGCATATGAATAAAAATTTATCTCATATATTCAAGATCTGAAAACCAAAAACAAGAACATATGAACATATGAGAGCATAATATTTAAAATATGCTACCGTAAAACATAAATCATGCAGAGAAGAATCATAAACTAGGCGAAAACACAGTAAGAGTATACGCCAAAACAATTACTGACACGCATATATCTCTCTCTCTTGTTTTAATCGCAAAAGGGAAAAAAAATCCTGAACCAATAGTCAATCAGAAAACCACTTGTTTGTCAGCTTCAGATTTTCTCAAAATGAAAACATACATTTAAGACCAGGCAGAGGAAAAACACGGCTCTAATGCCACATGTTACATATAATACATAAATCCAGGATCATGAGTTTCACAGTGGAAGTTTTGCATACCTCTTGCCATAGCGTATCTGAATACTGTTTTCTCATATATTTGCTTGAATTCTTCTTAATAGGAATATCTAGCACAGCGATGGACTGTTGGACACCGTCACCCGTCAGGGAGTTCATGATTGAACAAACAACTTTTCTTACGCGTATGTTCTGAGTCTGGCCTTCTCCTTATAAAGCCTCCCATCAAGACTCTTCAAGGTTTCACCGACCAGTCGCAACCCTCTGAACGCAACTCTTTAATCCGTAATCCAAATCATGATGCAGGACACATCCGGTGATATATTTATATATATTAAAATAATAACATACACTATGTGACATAATATATCTAAATAAATATAATATATATATACTCAAACATATTAAATTTCTAACAATACTATGCTTTAAAAATACCTTTAATTTGTTATTTCAGATTTTTCATTTCTTCTTGTATATATATTTATGGGAAGTGGAGGAGGAAGTAAAATATTTCCTTGTGTATGTATTTAAATAATTGTAATGTCTAATTATAGTTAAGGGAGTATTAACATGGGTGATTTAAAAAAGTGGTTAAATATGGGAGACAAAATAGATAAGGGTCTTATATTTAAGTATAATTTATATTGACGACTTTTGTTTAAAAAATTCAATAAATATATGAGATAGTTTTTTTAAAATTACTAAAATTCAATATAATGAAGGGAAAGGGACAAATAAATACTCTCTAAACATTAAAAACCTTAAAATATTATTCAAATTTAGTAAATGACAAATGAAGGGCTATGACCAAAACTCAACAGTAAATTATTGAAATTAAGTAAATAATAATTAAAACAAAATGACTAAAACTTAACAGAGAATGATTGAAACTCGATAGAAAATGACTAAAACTGACTAATTTTCTGCCCCTTATTTATCATTTACTAAATTTAAATCATCTTTTAGAGTTTGTAGTATTTATAGAATATTTATTTACCTTTTCCCTTATAATGAATTGTCTTCACTTAAAAAAAATTGAAGATTAAAGGACAGAAAGCCGATGTACACGAGCATATAGTTTTGTTTTTCCTTTTCCATAGTGAGCTTAACATTAAGGGTCTAATGTTCCAACTTATTTATAATATTGCCATCT
>JBAGKO010000011.1:23168197-23180673 GCA_037177275.1 Acacia concinna | reverse complement strand
CGATCCCGAGTTAATTGCACTATACTGCATTTTAATTCGTGGTAAAATTTTGTATTTGACCCCAAGGCGACTAAGGTTGTGTCAAATCAGGGAGGTCCCTGAAATCTCTAGTAATAATTCTAAGAGATTGTGGAACTAGACATGGAAATTAAAAGTTGCCCAAAAGATGAAATTTTTTCTATGGAGGGTGCTATCAAAAGACATTCCTACTATGGATAATTTATCTCAAAGGGGATGTTGTGCCACTAGCCTTTGTTTAATCTGTAAAAATGAAGCTGAACATGAATCTCATTTATTCTTGCCTTGTGAATGGGCTAGGAAGGACTGGTTTAGATGTTCTTTGTCAATTATTACTTCAAATGTTGTTGCTTCATATCTGAATTCATGGTTGGAATTTGTATTTCCAGATTTTGAATTAACTATGTGGTAGAAGAGTCTAATGGTGGTTATATTGTTAGGAATCTGGAAGGGAAGATGCTCTTTTTTATATGAACATAATGCTTTGAACTCGTGTTTTGTGTTTCAGCATGTAGAAGAATGGCTCTATGAGTTTTGGAAGGAAAATGAATGGACAGCAAAGGATGTAAGAATGGAGGGTGTTGAAGACAATATTCCTTCTAAGGGTAAGTTGTGTACTCCTCCTGATAATTCAGTGAAAATTAATATGGATTGTTCTTTTACTCCTACACTATTGGTTTAGTAATTAGAGACTCTCAAGGGAGATTAGTGGATGGGCAGCATAGTAAGGTTCAAGCAAACTCAGTTTTTATGGCTAAATGTAAAGCTTGTTTAGAGGCTGTTAAACTTGCTCACATCAATCAAATTGAGTGTGTTATTTTTGAATCCGATAATCAAAGATTGATTAAATATGTGAATGAAAATATGTTTTCACCAAATTGGAAGTGTAATCCTATTTTGGAACATTACCTTAAGGAAATGAAACTAATTAGGAACCATGATTTTTAGTGGATTCCTATATAAGCTAACAAATTAGTTGATTGGGTTGCTAGAGCTTCAAGAGCGAGGTCATGTCTAGATTATTGGATTTTAATATACCTCCACCAAATCTATTATGACTACCGATACAAGATGTATATGATGATGTACTCAATAATGGATCAATGACAAACAATTTTTTGGATTTGGATATTTTGTACTACATTATGTAAGTTTATCAATGAATATGATTATTTGAAGTAAAAAAAACATGATAAATCATAAATCACTAAAATAAAATTTGGAGATTACAAAAGGGGAGCATATGTGTGTGAGGTGTGAATCAATTTTGAATCTTCCAAAAATATGAAATTGGAAAGTTGTTCATATATGCGGCTATGTGATGCAATTTTAGTAGTAATAATATAATGGGAAAATGGCAATAAGGTCCCAATGATGGAAACTAATAATAAAATGATCCTTAGTAACAATTGAGTAGTGACAATTAACAAATTGAGCAGTGAAATTAACAACTTGAAAGGACCATTCTGATATTAAGTCCCATCCTTAGGACCTTATTACTATTTTTCCTAATATAATTTAGGTATTTCTTAAAATGAAGGGTAGAACAGTAAATGTAATTTATTTTAATAAAATGTAAGTTAGAAATAATGTTTCTAAAATCTTTTCTGGATATACCTAACAGTGTTAACAGATTGGATCAAACTGTATGTTTTCAAAATAAGGGAGAGATATGTGTAATTGAAGCAAATTAGAAGCATAGTCAAAGTACTTTACTCATATATCTATATATATATATATATACATATATTCATGTTTATATTATCGTTTTATAATTAAAGGATATATGTGTTAGAACCGGCTGTCATCTAAGAGAAGGTGAATTGGGTGTTTAATAAAAACTTATGAACTTTTTAAAACCTTTTTGCATATTAATCAAAGTAATAAGTGTGAAAATAATAATCCATAAATTAAAAGATAATCAATCAAGTTAGACATGCTAAAAATATTGGAGATAAATGAAGAGAGATTGCAACGAGTGAGTTATCCTAGTTTGGTCCAATCTACGATGACTTTCGTCCAATCCTCAAGTTCTACTTGAGATTTTCAATCCACTATCTTCTTGTATAATCTGGGTACAAGAGAAGCTGTTATAATCCCTCAAGTTTCATGGGTACTTTAGAACCTTTACAAACAATAAGTTTACTCCAAGCACTTGTAAGTTACTTCTCATTACACCCCATAAGGAATCTATTTTGATGATAAAGATTACAATCAATATTTTGTCATAAGAATAGATATAGTATAACTGAGGCTCAAATATAAACTCTCTCAATGGTACATTACATAAACACTAAAAACAGAGAGTATATGATGTTGGAGTCAGAAGGTTGGATGTTTGTGAAATCTCTTGTCGTCTCTTTTGAATGCTTCTCCTTTTATAGTTAGTGTAGATTTGATGGAGATGATGAAGTGTCCATTGGCTCTTAAGAAACTTTTCTTCCCATGGAAATATAGCCAGAGCTTTGAATCAATTTTGCTTTTTGCCATCTTGAGTGGTAGCCCCATCTTTGATACTTCTAATATGTTTTTAAACACTCATAACAACTTGTATAATCATTAGAAAAAAAATGGGTATCAATAAAGAAAGCATGTAAATGACTCCATGATTATGCACTAATGCTATGTATTTGGTTATACATTTAGAGAAGAAAGAGCTTGAGTTCACAACTTGAGCTATCGGGATTAATTTTTAAAATTGATCTTCACATAGAGCTTGAGCATAGCTTGAGCTAACTTGGCTTAAAGAAATGAATTGGACTTCATGTAATAGAAAGAAAAATGTCAAGAGCTTGAGTCCATAGCTTGAGCTATTGAAAATTTTAATAAGAAAAAATTGATTTGATATAGAATATGAAGAGAGAGCTTGAGCTATGTAAATCAATAAAGTCTTTACCAAAAAAAGCTTGGGTTCATAATTCTCAATGAGCTTGAACTTTCCAAGTTTAAACAAAAAGGACTCACACCATATGTTTAGAAATATTGGAGCTTGGCTAATATTTTTTAAAAGGCTTGAGTTCATGCTGTCCAAAGATCTTGAGCCAACATGGTTTGAAGAAAAAGAATTTGACTTCATGTTAGGAAAAAAAAATGTCCATAGCTTGAGACCACAAAGGTTCTAAAACATTGATTTGATGTGTAAAAAATATGAAAAGAGCTTCAGCTATAAGCATGAGCTATTGGGTTGAAAAATGATTTTAAAAAAAACATATGAAGAGAGAGCTTGAGCTATTGGGTTGAAAAATGATTTTTAAAAAATATATAAAGAGAGCTTGAGTCATAAGCTTGAGCTAAATTTTTTTAATATTTCATCCTATCTTCAGCAAGTCACTCTTTGAAGATTTCCTTTATAACAGCAAGTGACTCACTATTATGATGAGGGAATAATTTTTTAAAAAAAACGTCTGATCCTTTAGCAAGTGACTTGCTAAAAGAAACTCTTATAACAACAAGTGACAATAATTTTTAAAAAAATATCAATGGGAGCTCAAGTTTATGGAGACGAGTTTGAGAGCACGTAATTTTCTCATTTTATCGCTAAATCCTACAAATGACTTATTCTTAAAAAGATTTTTGAATCCTCTTTCTAATGCAATAAGAATCATCTTCAAAATCCTTGTATTCTGTAAGATATGAACTAATGAATATAAATTGTTATAGAACATGCATCAAGTCACAACATCATTTTCAAAAATTCATCATTCTCTCATGATATTCGTTTTGGTTGATATTGGATTCATTAGAAAACTATATGAGTCTAGTTTCATATCTAAAAAGAAACCAACTTTGAAAATTCGTATCTCTTTCATATGAACTGATTTGAGCCTAATCTTGATGTCCATTTGTCTAATTGGAAGTTTAGTTTCATATAAAACAAGTTTCAACTCAGTCAGATTTATGGTTAGAGAGATAGCTGGGGCAGAAAACTGAACAAAAATAAGCTAAATGAAGTTAAGTACCCAGCTCGAGTTTAGCCCATGAGCTTAAGCTCTCAGCTCTTTAACTCAATTTTCTAACAACTTGAATATTAATATTCTCATTAGATCCAACAATATCTTCTTTATTCAATCTCTTCTCTTTTTCTTCACGCTTATTCCCCATAACTCAATGACTCCTTGTTCTTTTCCTAACTTCTTCTTCCCAAATTTAATATTTTCATTCTTCAACATCTTATCTTGATCATACTCCACACTCTAACTTGATTCTTCTTCCTCTTCTTCAATAAACCATCTTTCTTCAATCTCATTTGTTTTTCTAAAGCATATTCCATAACCCTTTTGAATGCCTTCTCCCATTACTTAGACTAATCTATAAAATGTCTTACATTAAATAAAGTAATTAGTCAAAGTAGAGAAGAATGCATGATTCAAACTTTTTACTCTTAATACTTGGCATATACATTTGTTATCATTAAAACTAACCACAAATCTAACAATGTGGTTGGAATTATGCGAGTATACATGATCTAAAACAAAGGCATTGCAGAATATTATGGAATTTTTTATCAATAGATTTCCTTTTAGTGTTCAAAAAAAAATTATAAGATAATGTTTTATTGTGAGAGGGTTTAAGTGGTTAATTTCTTTTAAATTGTATGATGTTTATCTCTAATATATTGAATTTTGAATACAATAAATATAATATTTAGCTTTAGTATCAATTATTAATATAGAGCCCTATAAACATTAAAATAATAATAAACTTCTAAATTAAATCCTAATCCTAATCAAAAGGTAATAAAGATATCTACGTTGCAAAATATGAAAAGATCGTTAACATCTGTAATGGATAAATATTGGTATGTTCCATTATTAATATATTAATTCATGCATCATTTTGTTTATAATTATCTATATATGTGGTATTGTTTAACTTCATTTCAGAGGAAACCATTTTTCTGCTAAGCAAACTTTAATAAAGCCAATTGGGTGAAATAATCTCGTCCAAGTCTCATATCCTCCCAATCTTCTCTTTAAAATAAGAGCCATAGACTATGTGCTTTTGTGAGAGTGTTCTTTCTCTTTTTCTAACAGACATTTGTATAATCCTCTTCTATATCTAGATGCAATCAAGTTTCTTCTCTAAAATAGTATTTGAACCATAAAAAATGTAAAAGAATATTATGGTAATTAAAAACTAAATTGAAGATACATTTTATAGAATATAACAAAATCTACTAAATGGGATATTTTATGGAGAACAACATAAGCAATAGGAAAAAAGGTATACTAATTCATACTGAATTAGAGGAAACTATTAACAAAAGAAGCGGCCATAAGCATTTAACATCTGTGGGGATATTAGGCATGGAAGATGGATTGAATGAGAAAAACCTATTAGAAATAATAACCTTTAAACTTAACATGGGTGCAATATGTGTGTGTGACTGTATTAAAATATGTCACTTCAACTCTATCAAAAAAACTATAATATAAAGACTTTAGAAAAACAGTTCAAAAAAAATTATTGAAGGGGCTTTTGTCATCAAAATTATTCTCATTTACCATCAAATTTATGTTTTTTGAAACATCTAATAGTTTTTCCTCCATTGCTAATAATATTGAATAAAAGTAAACTCCATTCAAGTAAAAAACAATCAAGCACATGCATAAATATATATTAGCGAGGGACTAAAAATACAAACTAAATAGAAGAAGCTAAAGAAAAACAAAGGATAAAAACACCCATTACTTTTTTTCAACATCTTTGCAAATGAATTATTAAATGAAATTGATGGGGTTAAATGATGTGATGATAAAAGAAAAGTCATGATTGTTACTTTTTTTTTAAACACAAATGCACCTTCTCTTGTCCTTTTATTATTCAACCAACCTCCATAATCTCCATAAGTTCTTATACACTAGCTTCACAAATATACACACACACATACCCACATTAAATTTAGAATTTAATTTCAAAATTTGAAATTTGAAAAAATGGATCAGAGGGAAGGGAAAGGAAATGGGCACAAAGACAAATAAAAAGCAGAGATTAAGGCACAATATTGAGGGAGGATTTTGATATCACATAAAAAGAACGTGAGAAAAGATTAAAAAAAAAAAAAAGATATATTGTTTATAGAACTTAAAGGCATATTCTTCATCCTTAACTACTATCATTTACCCTCAAACTTTCTACATGATTGGCTTGATCTTATGAGCCATAAGAAACTTAACACATAAACAAATAAAAGGCTCAGCCACATTTTTTTTCCAAAGAAGCAGTAATACCTATTATCTATTTACTAAAACCTATTTACTATTTTATGCCGGCAATATCCATTTACTAATTACATGTTGAATTGATCATTTTTTTTAGTGATGTCATATTTATTTCTCTTTACCACGATTCTTTATATTTATTTTAAAATATTTTTCTATAAAATAATAAGTAAACGATCTTAAAAAACTTTAGAAATTCTGAAGCCGTTCATTTTGTTTATTATTTTTTTAAACATTTTTAAAAATAACTATTAAATTTAAAAATAATTATATATTTTTAAATAGTACCTAACATTTAAAATATTATATTTAAACAATTATAGCATATATATCCAGAATAATTTTTGAAACATGTTTGTTTCATTTTCTAAAATTTCAATTAACATCTTTTAAATGTTGAAAGATATTATAAGATGTTATTTTTTGAAATAAACTTTAATTTGAAAATAATTTTTATTTTATTTATTTTACATCCAAATCATATTATTTTAATTTTTAAAATAACAATAAATGTCTTTTAAATATTGCATACAACCATATGGGTAAGCTAATGAACACGAAACTCAAGAATTTACTTTTCAAGCCACATTTTCTTTATGAATGATGAAATGAGTCTAAAGCTATGAAATAAACCATATAAAACATGACTTGGTGGGAGAGATTTTATTAATATGTTTAGCAAGGAAACTGATTGTTTGGAGAATTTATCACGGAGTTTTCTAAGTCTCAAAGGTTTACCAAAGACCCATAGATGGTTCTAAAGCTCAAATAACTATTATAAAAGTAACTTACAAATCAACCAATCCCAATATTTTCACTTTGGTTACCGAACTTGAACTCAAGTCTTGTGAGTTGATAAATGGTTTCTAGCATCATGCTGAAATATGAGGTTGACTGTCCATCCTAATTTAAATTGTTCGGGTTAAATATTTAATTATCCTTTTTTTTTTAAAATTTCATCTTTTATATATTTTTTACTGTGATAAATATAGAATTTATAACGAAGACAATATTTAATGGTCCCTTTTTTAACCAAAAAAGAGAGAGTAAAATTATCATTTATAAGTTAAAAATTATGAAGAATTCTACATAAATACCATTTGAATTTTAAAATCCCACATCAGTTTTGCTACCCATAAAAGTAATAAAATTACCCAAACTTATAATGCAATTGACAACTCAATTTTATGAAAAATTATTAATTTAGGATTTTAAAATTGAAAAAGTATTTAAATAGAATTCTCCTTAAAAATAAAAAAAATGCATAGCAAAACTTCTGAAATTAAATTTAAAAAGTCTAAATCTCGTCAAAAGAGTGAGCACATTGAACCCAAACTTGGTCGTAACTATGATTCTTATAGATAATTACTAGTTGTAAGATGTTGCACATAAATTTCGCAAAATTTTGGTCCCTATGTTAATTTCCCCTACATCCTATGACTTCGGAATTTTCACTTTCAGACAGAACAAAATCAACAGGACACAAATAGCTTAAAAGATGCACATCAGACAACAACTAAATCTCCAATGAAGATAGTTTAAAGTTTACAATTTGACTCACAAAAAGGACCAAAACTACGAGTATACTGGCATCTGGTGAGGAATTTTATTGGCTGATTTATTTTACTTGGAAAAAAAAAAAGAAGATAAAATGAGCTTAATTCATACTTTCAATTCTTGACCATTAAAAAAGTTATAGGGAGGTAGGCTCATGCATGTGTGAGTACTGATTGGCCATAAAAGTTGCAGTTCTTATGGCAGCAAGAAACTTCAGAAAACAAGCAAATTTAACGTCTAGGGACATGTTTCAAAGTCTCAACCCCTAAGAATATCCGTGGTTAATGCCTCTTTGATCTGGTCTCTAACCGAGTGTGACATATTGTACAGTTAAATCTAAATATTGTCCCAAGAATGCTAAAGTGTAATAATTAAATTAATTTCTTCAAACATGCCTACTAACCGTTTCCTTCGGTAGTTGCAGCATGAAGAAGTCCATCTGGGGTGGCAGCTGGATCCAGGTCCCAACATTTTTCTGGTAAATTGCCTCCTTCTCCCTTGACTAACCATGATGGTACTTGGTGTGAGAAGCGCAACATTTCTCTTCTCTGTATCCATCTAATGGCGTTTTTGTCTGGATTCCTCTGATATACGGTTTTGAATCCATCTAACTTCACAAGGGGAGTGACACAAACCCCAAACTCCTCAGAGTATTCATCGAGAACCTCCACCATTTCATACTGATGCCTCACTTCATCTGGCGTGCCTCTGTTCCAGTCTGGTGACCAGTTTTGATAAACAGCCCAAACATCTCCTATTCTAGGATATATCCGAACACAGCCACCTCTACCAGCCTTCTCACGATTAAGAACATGAGAAAAAATGTTAACATGCTCAACAATATCAGAGCTCCATGCCCTAAAATTTCCACAAGATTTGGTAAAACCAGAATCTAGCCAATTGACTGAGCCAAACTCACTATCAGTTTTGGAGCTTAAGTAACTGATGTGAATCTTAAATGGATTGGTAGAAATAACCTCACGGATGATACAATACAATCGAGGCATGCCATCCTCCTCATCATACAAGGCCCATATTTGCTTTGGCTTGAAGCATTCCTCTGACCTATCTTTATCAAAGTCATGGAAATCAGAATCCGGGACAGTGATTGAGACTGGACCAGTTTTCCTATGCTCTAGTTGCTGACAAGAAAAATACAGACTTGGTCGTCCATATGTATCTCCTTTGTTTTGAGTGCCTTCATCTTTTGCTTTTTCCTTCTCCTTAACTGCAGCAACCGTTTCAGACTTCAACTTCATCTGTTCCAATTTCTTTCTAATTTCTCTCCTGGCCTTCTCAATCAATGCTTTTCTAGTGTCAAACACTAATTCCATGGAAGACTGTTTGGACTGAACTTCACTTGTACTGGAAAGCTTTGGGCCATGCCCAATGCTCTCATTTTTATTGGCCAATCTTGACTCTGGAGCAACTTTCAAGTCATTTTCTTCTTGGTTATTTCTGGAGCCAGCTTCCACAACTACTTTCCTTCTCTTATCAGGTTTACTGGGCTTAATTTCCTGTGGATCATAACAAGAGTGTGATACATCTGGATTCATATTGAGAACAGTCTCTCCCACATGGTGACTCCTATCAACTCCTGATCTTATTTTTGGCCTTCCTCGCTTTGCATTTCCATTGGCCTGATATACTGAACCAGCAGATAATGTAGTTGATCCATTTTGATTAACATGTCCTGTTGAGCCCCATTGAAATGAAACATTTGGAACATACTCATATCCATGCCCAGAATGATATCCAGCGACTCCATTTCCATTAAAATAGGGAGCACTAGCTGGGACATAAGTAACTCCATCAAATGAATGACTTCCATAACTATTACCAACAGGATAGGACCAAGGGCCATATGGGAAGCAACCATTTGCTGGGGCTGCGCCGGTCTCCACAGCAACAAAGGTGCCACGGCAGTTTTTGCATGAAAGTCTCTTATTCACATATTTTCGTAGATACTCATACTGAACTTTACAAGAAGTGCAAATTGTCCAGAAAGTGTCAAGCCTACCACCGGAGGTTGAAAAATTAGAGCATTTATCGTAAGTATAACCTGGAGCTCCTGTAGCATGGACTGAAGACAAATTTGTCTGATTAATCCCAGCAGACATTTGTGTATTTCTCTTGAGATCATAAGAACTACGCTTAGCATTGTCTGATAACCATGTCCACGCTTCAGATACAAGCTTAAATGCTCCATCGGCTCCAACACATTTGTTCTTATCTGGGTGAAGCAACACAGCCATCTTCATGTACTGTTTCTTGATGCTGTCATCATCTGCCGTAGGTTTTAATCCAAGAATTGAATAATAATCTCTTTCAGCATTACTCTTAAGCTCAGAAGCAACATAAACTTCAAATGTCGCCACCATTTGAGCTATGCCCTCCATTCTTGGACACAGGGTTTTGGCCTTCAATGCATAATTTTTTGCACCAGCAAAGTCTCTCTGAGCAAATCGCTGCTCAGCAATTTCTATTGCTTTATATGCTTCCTCTTCTTTACTTGCTTCCATGAAGGAACTCAAATCACTTCAGATCTGAACTGTTGAAACAAAAGCCTATGACCCGCCCAACTTCAAAAAAGACTCCATTCTCACATCAAACTTGGTTTCACTGTATGCTAACTGTTTAGTGGAAGAAGGAGAAGCCAATTTTAGCTTGAAGGGTCAAAAAAATTAGATATAACACCCATTTACACCTATATATACTTTGAAAATGCAGCTATATTGAGTCCAAAACGTAATGAGCATGCGTATCAAGAAACACGCAGCACATCAAATTGTAGTCAAACACTATCATTTTGTTGGGTCATATCCAGGTCAAACTGTCAGTATTGGTTCTTATTAGATGTACAAAAATTTAAAAATTCTCAACAAAACGAAGCAGTGAGCTAACGTGAACTAATAATTTTAGATGGAAATATTCAATGTCAAAGCTAGGATTAATGCTTTGTACGGTTATTTAGAAACAGGGTACAATCTATATTCCCTGATTGAAGGGTTACAGATCAAAACAGCATAGATCATGAACATATTGGACAACAATTTTCTTACTTTCCTTCAGTTTCATAAAAATTAATGCGAAACTTTATATTTCTCAGACTTAACCAGAAAACACTCTTGTCCAACGTCAAAATCAAGATAACCATTTAGAATTTAAACACCACTCCGAAAGGAGGGAAGCAACCAAACTCTCACAATCGGGAGCCAGATTCAGTTACATTTAATAAAAACACAAACTTTCGCACTAAGATCGTAATTTTAAGAAAAAGACGCAACACTTAGATTATTCCGTAAAAAAAAAAAAAAGCCCCAAATGTAATAAAATTTAGCACAAATTATAATTTCCCGAAAAAGGAGGAAAACTCACCGAGATCGGCGCTGGTAATGGGCTTGAGGAAAAGCCAGATCGCCACGTGTACTTGGAAGCTCGAGCAAAATTGACCTGAGCTGAACAGCGAATCTCACTGCGTAAAAAAAAATTACGAAACAGAAGCCAATTTTTTTGGGCGAACTAAACTCTACAAAATGGCAAAGGTTTGGGGAAAATAATTTGAAACTGAGATTCCAAGGAGTCGAAATTCGAGCTCAGAAGTGGGTCCGATTCGGGCGGAGTGGCGGCGATGAACAGGAGCTTCCGTCGTGAGCCGATCAGAAATGGGAGTATGAAAAATAGGATTTATTATTATTAAAAATAGAAAATGATAATTTTATGAGGAAGCAAACCAGTTATTACAATTAATACTAGATGTTGGAATAAGGCTAACGTGCACCGCTGGCGCGTCAGCATACAAATTTACTATATTTAATTTTTGCTACTTTTTTTTATTGGGCCACTTCATAAATTTTGTTTACATTTTTTGTGAAAGTTAAAGACAAACTAATATGGATAATTTTTTTATTGACCAAAATATTCCAATGTGCTTTTTTTCCATGAAGAATGACATTTGAATAATTGTGGCATAGTTATTCACACTTTAATCTCTATTTTGGTAAAATCATTAATATAACATATTATAGTTGACAATTTTAAAAGAATTATGTGTTGAAGGGATCAAATATTCTATTTTTTTCCCCTTAACTTGAATACATGTAGCTAGAAGTTGGAACTTAGGAGAAGGTTGAGTGAGTGGAAGAACTATTAAGTGATGAAATTTATCTAAGGTAAACAATCAATTTTTTCATTGTAGTAGCAAGTTTAAATCTCATCACTCATGATTGCATAATTGACCTTCTATGATGAGTGCGGTGTGTGTAAATTGTAGTAGTTCTTTCCATTAAATGAAGGACATGAGAAAAAGTGTGTATCTCAAATTCTCAATATTGAAGTGAGAAGCTTTGTTCTTGTATGGTATAGAATTTGTGATAGAGCATTGAATCTATAATGTACTACATATGTGGAGTGAGAAATTATGGCTACGTACCAACATGTTTTACGTTTTGGTGCATCTTCCCACAGGTCGTCAACTCCAATAGGGGTAGCATTTTCTCCCATCAATTGGGCAAGTGTTGTTTCACGAGGTTTTAACTATAGCAATATGTAACGAAGTCCTACATCGGAGAGGTTCGGGAGGGTGAAGGGCTATATAAGCGTAGGCACTGCACACCCCTTTAACTGCAGTTTTGGGGGAGAGGGTAATGGCCCCGTGACAAGTGGTATCAGAGCCAGCCG
>JBAGKO010000011.1:23148874-23161517 GCA_037177275.1 Acacia concinna | reverse complement strand
AAAGTAATTATTATTTTATTAACATTATAATATTAATTTTAAATAATTTTTATTTAAAATTAAAACATATAATATTAGATATATATTTATATATAATTAATTAAATATAAAAATATATATATTACATTGTAATAATATTTCACAAGTTCATCTCAGCACAGCTGGTAACGCCTCAAGCGCGAAGGTATTAAGAGCATGAGGTCACGGGTTCGAACGAAGAAAGGCAACTTTATTAGAATAAAACGCACGGACACGTGGTGCTACGAGAATGTGACAAGTGGCGATACAAGGAGGCGACACGTGACAGCCAACTTCAAATTCAAAAATTTTAAAAAAAAAATATTTGTGACGGAAATTTCCCATGGAACTTTTCTACAGATTCCATAGGAAAGTTCTGTGGGAAATTTTCCCATGGAATTTTCCGTGGAAAATTTGCGACGGAATTTAAATCCGTCAGAAATTCCGTGGGAAATTTGCAACGGAATGAAAATTCCGTGGGAAATGGATTTTCGACGGCATTTTTTCCGACAGAATGGATTCTGTCTGAAATTCCGTGGGAAATGGATTTCTGTCACAAAATCCGTGAGAAATTCCGTTAAAAAAATAAATTCTGTGAGAAATTCTGTAGCAAATTCTGTCAGAAATTTAATGTTTTTTTGTAGTGTTACTCTTAATCCTATTGTGCCCTTGGTCTTGTTATTATTGTAATAGGTTTGTGGGCGTTGTTTTGTGTATTGGCTTCTAATGTGCTTTGTTGTTTCTGTTATATTGTTGTCCTTGTGGGCGTTATTTGCCTCTGAACTGTGCACTTAGTCCTGTATTTGTATTTGAAGTGTGAGTTTATATAATAGCAGTCATTTTCTTTCCTTACTCTAGTAAATTGGTTATAAACTCAACGTGTTTTTATGTGTTCTAATATATCTTATATTAAGCTTAGACACACTTAGAAAAGGTTTGTAGTAACTTTGGGTAAGACTAGAAAACATTTGAGATTTTTCAAGGGATGTTCTGAGATGAAGAATATTCTGACTTGGTTTGATCATTTCTAACTAAAATTAAGCCATACCAAACACCAAACTTGTTTATTACAAAGAGCATGACTTGAGATAGAATGATAAAGAAGACTTTATAATGCTTAGCTTAAGTTTTGAATAAATAATGATATTAAAAGATTTTCTTCTAAGATAACAAAGTGAATCTTAGGAAGTCATAGAGCTAACTTCCAATCGAATGATAGAAAATTCGAGTTCTAAAAGAAAGCAATGCAACTTGATGAGTTATATGAGAGATAACTATAAGTAATGAGTGTAAAAGTCTACATGTTTGCACCATGACTCAAATATATTTTGACTCTCAACATTCATTCATATATTCAAATATATCTTATCATTACTCCCTCCGTCCCAAAATATAAAAGACATTTAACCGAATCTTTTGGTTTGAAGTGGCGGTTAAAAACAATAAGTATGTCAGAATTGTTATTCATTTTTACTAAAATATCCTTATTAATAAGGAGGTATAGAATAAGAGAGAGAATAGCCTTATTAAAGTCTATCACTCTCTCTCCCCTACTCCTCTCTTCTTTATTTGGGAATAATAACTTTTATGGTCAACACAAGTATTAATATATTAATATTGAATAAGGGCACAATTGAAAAAAAAAATTAAAGTATATAAGACATTATTCAAATGTCTCTTATATTTTGAGACGGAGCAAGAGTGATAGCTGTCTTTTATATTTTGGGATAGAGGGAGTATCATTTTCTGTAAAATAAACTCTTCTCTAATTTTGTCATCAAAACATTAAAATCTAACATTATGGACGCTACTTAACTCCTAAAGTTGATTTCTTTATCCCATATTAGTCTTACCATAAACCACTGAAGTAAAACAAGAGTAATTGGTCCAACCATCATTGACAATACAATGTATTACAATGCAAAATGTACACTCCCGTTTGAATTAGTTTTTTATAATAACTTTTATGATTTATGAAGTAAGTATGTAAGAGAAGTTTTACTTTATTTTATAAAAAAGTGCTTTTAAAACTTAGGTTACCCAAACATTAAAGTCACATAATTAATTTCAAAATCAACAATATAATATTCCACAAAAGCCCGGAGGTAGCGTAGAATACAGCAATTACAATCTAAACCATGCCAGAATTTAGTTAATTGGTGTTGAAATTTAAATAATTTAAATTTTAAAATGAAATAATAAAATCTATTCATAATAATCATAGAATAAAGTTGCTGAACTAAATATATAAAAATAATACCATGAATTAAAATATTCAATTTTCATCTGTCAAATTTGATAAAGATAAAAAAGTTGAGTGAGTGGGACAAACAATACTTGGCTCAAAGTAAATAAGCAAAACAGAGCAAACCAAGCCACTTGCACACCCCTATCTACCATTTTGGGTGATAAACCTATGCCTCTAATGAGCAACAACAATATTTAACTTAATCAATCATATTTAAAGTTCAACTAAACACATTTTCCCTATGTAATAATGTGTAGTTTGAAAAATAAATCACAATAATTATAATTTATAACTTACATGACATTTACATACTAATCAATTGTTGAATATTTTAAAATACTATACTGATAATTTTTTGGGAAATTTACAATGAGGTCCCAAATAAAGAACTTTATGTCAAATAGATCTTGTGAAATCGCATATTTACAGTCAGGTCTCAGGGTTGTAAATTTCCGCTGCTGGAGTTGTAAATTACAACCTCATGAGGTTGTAATTTACAACCCCATCAGCGTAATTAACAACTCCGGGGTTGTTAATTGGGACCTGACAATAATAAATTCCTAAAACCTGGGACTTGACTGTAAATACGCGATTTCATGTGACCTATTTGACGTAAAGTCTCTTATTTGAGACCTCATTGTAAATTTCCCTAATTTTTTTTATATGATTGACAACATTTTACTTTGTACATACTTTATATTCTCTTGTGAATGAAAGTTATATTTCCATTAAAAGAAATGTAGTAAACTTTGTGTACTTGATTATAGTCTGAAATAAATCATAATATTCATAACTTTATGAATAACATGGGTTCCTATAATTATGACTACTTATAAAATATGTTGATTTAAAATTTAAAATTCACAAATGCAAAAGAAGATGCTCATTGAACATCTACTCTGCTTGAAGACAAGTAGAAGAGTTTAATATGAATAATTTTGCTTACCAAAGTTAGCAACTAAGAACAACAACAACACATTTCAGATCAACAAAGAAGATAAAAAATGGCATGCATGTACATATACACGGCAACCTTTCTAATACAGTTTACCTTATGGATTCTTTCAATGAAAGGCAAGGGAAGCACCATGTGAATCATCTCTTGCTTTTATATTTTTGCTATACAGAGCTTACTTAAATGGACTTTTTTCAATAACATTTATTATGTCTTTCTAAATTACATAATGGAAGTGTAGAAAAATAGAAACAAGTGTCACAGAGAACTGAATTATATACAATTGGATTAAAAAGGAACAAATATATAAGATGTCTGAAGTCTACATTTAGTACCTTTGAAGGAGTTAGTTAGGAGTTTACTTTGATATTAAATATAAGACTTCAATTTACTTTATTTTCTGAATTTATATTTTTTTTTCTCAAATTATCCCTTTTTTCTAGGCAGATGCATCATCATTTTGGAAACAATTTTATTTGATGCACCGTTAAGCACTAAATATAGGCATGCACATATCTTCCAACAAGATGCAAATAATGAATAAAAATTATATTTTAAAAAAATAATACACATTTTTTTAAATAACTAATTTAATTGAATTTCTTAATATATACAAATTAGTCATCTAATTTACATTAGACATTGAAGTGATGAGTGGTAATACATGTATAGCTATTGAAAGAACTTCCTCCAAAAGAGATTTTCATTTAGTAATAGGTGTTTTCGTTATGAGGTAGTAGGATAAGTCTTTTTTTTTTTAATCATTTTATAATTGATAAAAAAATGAAATGGTACATTCTGATTAATCAATTTAGTTTGAACACGTGTTTAAGTACGTTATAAATGGCAGACAATTATGTCAAATTCCATTTTGCCTCTGTTCATTTCTTGACCTCAATGCCCCTATTCATTAAAAGCATAATTACATCTTCTTTCCGAACCTTAATTATTCTTTCCATATATAAAGCCATCCTACAATTATAAAATCGGCAAAACCCTTTATATGTGGACTATAGAGATGAAATATCTTCACTACAAACTTTTTTTCTTCACTTTCTCTCTTCTATTATCTCCATCATTGGATTAATTTCTAATGGTTTAAATTTGATATACTATAATAATTTTATCATAATGTTAAATATTAAATAATCGATAAATAGTTTTTTGCCAACAATAGATAAATAAATTTAAACCATTAAAATTTGATTCAAACAACTATTAATTTTTATTAGAACATATATACTTTGACTTTTTATCCTCTACTGTTATGAATATCCATGTTAAGTTATATTATATACACATATATATATTTGTTATTAAATAATATAATAATATTTTTATAGGATATTAAATATGAAAAAATGAAAGTTTATCCAATTAATAGTAAAGATAAGAAATGGAGAAAAAAAAATAGAGAGGGAGGTTAATTAATCGAGACATTCATCTCCCTATTCTACACACACACACACAGGGATGGAAGGATTATTTAAAAAACTATATCTAGCTTATTACTTGATATTTCGAAGCCATTAGTAATGCGACACTCATCTTGAATCTGATATAGCTGTTTTTTTTAATGTATTCTATTGATTCTTCTTTGCATATATCATTAGACTTTATGTAACTTTTTTTTTTTGTGTGGTGAAAGTACAAATTTAGTAAATAACTATTTTCTATAGGTAACCAATTCAATTAATTATTTTTATGTGTAAAAGTAGACATAAGCAATTTATTTGGGAGCTACTATAGTAACGTCGTTAATTTAAGTTAACTTCTGCTAATTTTTGTGTTGTTGGTTCCACTAGTTTGCCCACCCTTTATTATTTTAATATATTTTTATAAGGTTGATGTGTAAATTTAATAATGAACTATTTCCTAATAATGGGAATACAACATAATTATTTTTCATAAGAGCATTTATAGAAGAGCAGTTACATTAGCACACTTACTTTAGTTTTTTGTAAAAGTATTTATAAGACAAATATTGATATTTACAAGATGATTATTTTTTTATAAAACCCCATTGAGTCAAAATAAAATTAAGTTTTGTTGGTGAAAAGACAAATATAGGTATTTACTAGAAAAAAAGATACCAATATTTGTTTATAAATGCTCTTATAAAAAAAATAAAGTAAGAATATTAATATAAATGTTCTTATGTAAATACTCATATTTTTCTTATAAATGTTCTTATTAAAAGTAATTGTGTTGGGCACGTGTATTGAAATAGTTTATTACTAAATTTACATATTAACCCTTCTAAAAATACATATTAAAATAATAAAGGGGGAAGATTAGTAGGATTAACAATGCAAAAATATGTAACAAAATTTAACTTAAGATTAACTACATTGCTATATATACTTCCAAATAAATTCTTTATGTCTTGTTTTACACCTGAAAATAATTAGTTGTGTTAGATGTCATAAGAAAAAAGTTTAATTTATTGCTAAATTTGCACTTTATCCCTTTTTATCAAATTTGTGATCTTTTTTTAAAATATTTTAAATACGAAAATGTATAGTGACATACATACATGATACATGTTCAATCTTATTTATAGCTATCAGTGCTTGTCACTCTATTTATTTAGGGAAAAAAATTACAAGTTATTATTTTGTAGGGAAAATAACACTTAAATACCACATAATTTTGTAAAATCCAAAAAGGCCTAACATTTCAAAAAGACACCAAAGTTCCATGGACCAAATTGGATTTTTTTTTAATGAAGGGAAAAGTGATTTGGAAATTGGTGAACTCTATTATCCTTATGGGTAATCCCATTACTTTTTTATCAAAGAATTGTGACAAATTACTTTAAATTATTTTTCGGTGTTCATGATTTAAACTAAAATACATATTTTCAAAATAGTTGTGAGACCTATGTAATTAAGATAAGATAGAATGGTGATCAAAGTATTTTACTCTTGAAATTATGGTTCTTTTCCTTTTAATATGTGTGTGTATTAAATTTGGGTTAATTGCAGGCAATAATACCCCCACATTTCAGCTCCTAATTAAAGAAGATAATTCCATGAGCAATAGGGCAACTTTTATCATGAATTGTTGCTTCAGCGTGAAATCCACTAATTCCCACTAACAATTCGAATTTTTCAAGGCAGAAATAATGGTACTTATATATTTATATATATATAAATATATAATACTGGTATCTCTAGAATTTTATTGTTATAGATTTTTCATAAAACTTCAAGAGAAATTTAGTTTTCCACAAAATTCTAATGCATATATACATTATTGAATGCCAACAAATTAATAACAGAGAAACGTCCTTGTTAAGTTGTCTTATACGGTTGGATTTTGGCCCCACAAAAAGAAAACCCTAAAAGTCCTCCGAGACAGAACGCATAAATATAATATAAATATACCCTCGAACATACACGGGTGGTACGGTTCAAATTTGACAAATAATTATCATGTACACACACATATATATATATATATAATATTTATGATTTATCACATGATGAATATATATATATATATCTCTCTCTCTCTGAAAGATACGACCCCACAAGAGAGGAGTGTCATAAGGGTTTGGCTTTATTGAATTGGACTTGTTAGTGGGAAGTAATGTTCCCTATATTGTTGCTGAGAGCAACTAGGCAAGTGCAATAAAACAAGCAGATATACTATCCAAGTTTGCGACCAAAAAAGAAAAACCTTGAATAATATAGATGTGTATGTGTATTATCTTTTTCATTTAACATTCAGTTGTTTGATTGTTTCCCATTCAACAACTATGTGTGTGTATAAATATTAGGATTAAAGATTAAATTTACCATATAAGTATTTATTGGGAGCTAATTTTATTTTGGAAGTATTAAATCTGAAGCAATTTTGCTCTTAATTGTTATATCAGTTAACTAAGTTTAATTGTTAGTTTATTAATATGTCGTCTACGTGATTTTTTCTTAAGGCGTAAATTTACCTTAGAAATTTTCACTTAAAAACAATTTTATTTTAGAAGTTTTCAAACTATAGCAATATCGCCTTAATTTTGAGGGTAAAATTGTACTTAACGATCAAACATAACAATAAAACATAACTGAGATAACGATTAAGATAAAATTGATTCATAAAAAATTTTTAGAACAGAATTAACCCTAAGTGAATATTTCTAGAGCAAAGAAGTGGTTCAACCCTAAATATTATTGTTGTATTGTTCTATTAAACTTGTGCCCACACGCTATACACACACACAGACATATAAATCTAGCTGGTCAACTTACATTATATATATATATATATATATATATAAAATAGGCTGCATCATAGCTTCCACTATTGTCATTCGCCTAGCTACGTCAAGATATGTAAAATCCAAACATGTACAGCTCAATTATTATAGAGGCAACAAATAGATCTTCGCCATTTCATCCCTTATAATCATTCATTTCATTTTGGAGTTTGGTTACTTTGGCCAATTTTCAACAACTTCTTGCGAGTAGCTTTTGACTATTAATTTCTATTTATTTGTCTTTTTTAAATGGATTGGTCACTAGATGGGTTAAGATCTGGGACATATACATACATGTTAACACATATGCCGAATAACATTTATCAATAAAATTAAGTTAGTCTATAAGGTGATGAGTTCAAATCCCGCTGCTAATGTGAGAACCTTGTTGGTGGGCGATTTGTAAGTAACTTTGTAAATATTTTTTGAGCATAGAGGCATGCCTTGGCCTTGTTGAGCTCTTAGGACCCAACTCACCTAAACTTTTATATTGTAAAAAAAATAAAATTAAGTTAGTTTTCTTTTTTATAAAAAGTGTGTTAATTTTTCTTGAATGCTCGTTTTAATTGTTTGTATTGGAAAATACTTCATTAATAAAAAAAAAACTTTTGTGATATGTGCAATCAACAGAAAGAGTTTAGGGAGAAAATTATACATTAGGGATATAAAGTAGAGTGGGGTCTCTTACATTTATGATTAATATTAACCACTTTCCTAGCTCTTACATATATATTTAGGATGGGATGAAATGTGTGTGTGTGTATTTATTATGTTAGGAATTTGTTTAGGCAAAGGAGAGTGTATATCTTCTTGCATTACTAATACATATATAGATTGACAATGACATACTCCTTCTTGTCCTAATTATAAGGGCCCATTGATTTTTTTGGAGAATCCTAAAAAAATCCTAAAAAAGCTAACAAGCTTTTAATTTGAAGAAAAACGACGAAGTTTAATGTTTTAAAGTAATGTAATTAGTTTTGTTATGATTCTTTAAGAATTTTTCAAGAAAGTTAACGAGCCTTTATAATTAGGATTGGAGGGTGTGTGTTTGTGTGTGAAAGTTAACGGGCCCTTATAATTAAGATTGGAGGGTGTGTGTGTGTGTGTCTGTCTGTCTGTCAAGAGGATAGCGCATGCGTTAGAAGCCCAACCTTTGTGTATGGTCAAAAAACTTGAAAGTTCATTGCATCCATTATAATAAGGACATTTTAAAAAAGAATGACCGAACACCAATACAATTCTATTTCCTAATTAATGCATCGAAAATTTGTTAGTGTGGTTAAACAATTTATCTTGACATGGGATAGGAATATAATCAGCCATATATTGGCTATTATTTTAATTAAAATTAAAAAATTATCCGCATATAGGTTTTTGATATTTTGTAGCCAAATTGTAGTTCCCTCCCCCTATATATGGAGCATAAGAAGCACATGGATCAGAGGGAAAATTTCTCCTCACTAATTTTCCCTCTACAAAATATACTAGTTGACCATATATATAGATTAATAAACGAAATAAATCAACTCTTCCAAACAAGTTATATAAGGCTATTATTATTTTTACATTACCATATGGGGATTAGGCTAATTCTTTGTTCCCAACTCAACCTTATATTCATTAAGAGAAGTGATTTTTTTTTTAAGAAATAAAAATACTCCTCTAGTCCATATATAAGGTTGAGAGAGAAAAAAAAATTTGATCCTATTATAAGGCACCTCATTAAACTTTTGAGGTAAATATACAATTTACCCTTAACTTATTATTGTGTTGACTTTGCTTTTATTTGGTATTATGTATATTAAATAGGGGTAGAGTTGAAAAATTGTTGAATTTCATGACAGAGTTGATGAGATTTAAATTTTTTCTTAGTCTATGTAAAAAATGTTGGAAATGTCTTATATATAGGACCAGAGGTGTAGATGAATAAGGTGCTAAAATGTTGATAAAACAAAGATACGAATGCTTTCTTATATGATTGCTGGTTTTAAGAAAACTTGTGAAAGAGAGTTAGGAGATCAACAAGGATAGAGGAAGAAGAATCTCCTAGTAAGTATCCTGAGGTTCTAGAAAATAAGGAGGCACTTTAGTGTGATGGTTATGGCTGTGTGATCTAGGTAGGATATGGGGAGCCACTTTTTGAGTAATATAATGTATTCGGTGTTGGGCCATAGGATGTCACTCCTAAGTGGAGCATAAAGTTCTAATTATTTAGTTTTTTATTTCTTATTTTATGTATTTCCTATTTTGTTTGTTTCTTATTTTATGAAAAGAGAAAAAAAGGAAAAGGAAAGGAATTAAAGAGGAAACTCTAATAAGGGAAAAGTAGGCTACAAGTTTGTGTGTGAGGAAAAAAAAGTTTTCTTGATAGTTCTTTACAATAGAAAATATTCTCAACAGTTTTTAGGGTTAAGAGCAGTTTTGATCGAGGTCACAATCGGAAGGCGATTTCTTGTCGAATTGGTATGGATTTTTTGTGTGGAGGTTCTAGACACATGAAACTTCATTCTATATGGTCAAATCATCTATTGGAGTTTTCTATTTTTCACAGAATTTTCATGAATGTCTGTTCATGTCTGTTGTAGAGTTTTCAGAGTGACTTTGATCACGTTTACGATCATACAGTCATTTCTGGTTCGATTGATTTGAAATTTGGTAAAGGTGTTTAAGACATATATATATACATACATACATATATTGAATTTGAACGATGGCATCATGAATTGGAGCTTCCTACCATCTCCAGTTTTCATGTGAGCATTGGTATATGTTCCATGACTGCAGTTGTTGCTTATAGTGATTTCTATCACATGCAGGTTGTATCTTCGGCCAAGAGATACGTTTATTGCTCTATTTGCTCTTCTATTTATATAATACTTTAGTGATTTTTGTGGATAAGTTGAATTTGTTGTCAAAAGAAGAAACATCATAAAGCAGTGTGAACCATGAAGGAGAGGTGGGAAAATTTAAAAAAAAATAAAGAGTTTAACACTATTTTTTGCATAAACTTTAGACTTGAAAGAGAGAAGTTGGAAGAAGTAGTTGGGAGGAGTTTAAAATATGTTTGGAAGGTAAGACTTTGAATTGGTACCACATGATTGAATACAGGACTACAATACGCAGTTGGGAGGAGTTTAAATGTGACGTCCTACGAAGGTTTCATCCTTGCCAGTTGTGGGATAAGTATGAGATATTTTTCACAGCCAAGAAAGAACATTCAGTCTTGGAGTTTGTGGAGGAATTCAAATGTCTACATGCCCCTTTAAAAAATGTGTCAAAAGAGAGCTTCATTGGCGTGTTTCATGTGGCCTTGAAACAGAAAATTAGAGCTAAGTTGAGATGACTAGTAGCCACGTTAGGGTGTGTTTGGTTGGAGGTTTTTCTAGGTTAGGTGAGGGTTGAAGATAATAAAACCTTATTTGGTTAGAAGGAAGGGAAGTGAAAAGTGAGAAATTTTTTTGTCTTGTAGTGTTCTCTTCCCCTCATTTCTCTAACCTTCAAATTGGGGTTGTTTCCCTTAGGTAAGAGAAAATTTGAATATCAACTTAACCAAATTGCCTATGACTATTTTTGATATTCTATAACTACTATTTTAATCTAACTTCACCTCTTCTTAAATCAAACAAGTTCATAATCTCTCCTAATGTCACTTTTGTTGAACCAAACACACAGAGAGGTGATGAAGAAAGCAACCCATGTAGAGGAGAAAAATGCCGTTGTGGAGAGGGTTAGGGAAAATAGGGTAACCCAAGTCTAAAGGTACTCGACTAGGCCTAACTCCAACCCGACCCAACCCTATTATACACGAGTGACTTAGATTAATGAAATGACTAAACTAGCATAATTTTTGTACACCTAACTTGAGGTTTCAAAGAAAGCTGAACTACAAACAAGGGACATATGAGAGGCATCAATTTTCCATTGGTGATAACAAACACGAGGAAGGGGATAACAACACAACAGTTGTTTGACATTGAGATGGCTCGCAGGCGGGAACTTGGGTTGCGTTTTAAATGTGCAAACAAGTTTGGTCTGAATAATGATTATAAGAACAAGAATTTACAAGCCTTGATATTAGATTTAGAGGTAGAACAAAGTAATGAAGAGGGAGATCGAAACAAAAAGGGAGGAGAATTGAACACTGAGGCTAAAGAGGAAGTAATGAAAATGGAACTATTGTTAAAATTCCATTATTGGGTTCAGTAGCCACCACACCCTAAAAGATTCAAGGACAACTAGCAGACCTAGTCATGGTGGTGTTAAGCAACAATAGGGTGTTTCATGATTTCATAATATAGGAATTGGTGAGTAGTGCAAGACTCCAAGTTGATGAAATTGTGGAGTACACGATTTTAGTTTGTGGTGGTCATATAATCAAGGTAAAAACATTGTTGTAGAGATATTAAATTGAAGATATAGGGGCTTAAACTGACTCAAACTTTATACCTAATTCCTTTTGAAGGGGTGGACATCGTGTTAGGAATTGAATGACTAAAATCCCTTGGCGAAGTGAAGATTAATTGAAGCCAATTAAAGATGAAAATTGGCAAGAGAGGTGATCAAACTTGCTTGCAGGGCAACCAACTTCATCTAAGAATTAAGAAACTTTAAAAATATGATACAATCTTTGAAGAAGAAAGGGGAAGGCTATATAATCGAGTACAATAGATTGACTAATGAAGAGGATGGGGAAATAGAATTGAGAAATAAAACATGGTGAGAGGTATGCTTAAGGCTGTAATAATACAACCTAGTAACAACCCTATTTTTTTGAGTAAAAAAGAAAGATAGGAGTTGGTGAATTTGTTTAGATTACCAACATTGAACAAAATTACAGTGTTGACTAGATTTATGATGAGTTACTAGATGAATTGAAGGGAGACATAGTGTTTTTCAAGTTTGATCTTAAATACGGTACCATCAAATTTGAATTAAAGTGGGGGATGAACACAAGATTGTTTTTGGACACATGAGGGCTGATATGACACAATATTTATATGGTTTTCTAGGGTATTTTAGGTCTTAATTGCATACATTTACCTACATTATGCATCGTAATTAGAGTTTTATGGATTGTATGTTCATACTTTGCATTTTGCTGATTTAAGGGTAAAAATGGATTATTTTATATCTTTTAATTATGATTCTTCACTTGCCT
>JBAGKO010000011.1:23125367-23148774 GCA_037177275.1 Acacia concinna | reverse complement strand
CTCGAGAAGAACGATAGGTTGCCTCTATACTACATTTAGGTGCAATCAATATGACGAGCGAAACAGGCGACAGTTTCGGCCTTCGATCAAGGGCCACTAAGAATTCAAAGTGATGGCATTCAGGTTAACCAATGCCCCTTCAACCTTCTAATAGTTGATGAATGGCATATTTAGAGGGTATTTACGTAAGTTTGTGTTAGTGTTCTCTGATGATATTCTTATATACAATAAAGACTTAACTATACTCACTTGATGCATCTTGAAATTGTAGATACTTTTTTTAAAAACACATCTTTTTATTGGAGGCAATCTCATTTGAGGCATTATTGGTCACTAAATATGTATGCCTCTCCCAATAGGATTTGAACTTTAGTTTGCCACCTTGTGAGGAAATAACCATCTACTAGACTTAACCCTTGTTGGTTAAGATTGTAGATACTTTACACTATATTTTGATACAAAATAGAGTATAAAATTGATAAGTTGGAAATATAAAGAGTGAATGGATAGAGAGATTGAAAACAATATTTTATCTTCACCCAGCTTTATCCCATTTCAACCTATCTTTAATTCCAAGAAAGCTTCTGAATATTTTTTCCTAAATATAACATATTCTTTTCCTAATTTATCTTGGTCCTTAATACAAGACATATTTTAAGAAGTCTATCTTGGTTCTAATTATATATAACATATTTTTTATATTTATCATTTTTCCTAATTTACCTCTTATTGATGCTTCGTCAACAATAATTAAGGAGGAGATGAAATGTGAAAATTATGGAAGATTAATTACTCAGTCATTTTAATATATGTCATATTAATTAAGTTAACCAGTTAAATTAGGTAAATATGTCTTACATTAAAGACTAAAAGGTTAATTCATGTTTATATTGAGCACTTGTGTGAGCCACTTTAAGTCACTCATTTCAGTAAAAACTCTTCTCTTAAGAGAAACCTTACTATTGGTAAACTACTCAAAGGATATCTTACCTCTAGTTCTTAATTAAGGATACCTAACCCTTACAATTAAAGAATGATTCAAGAAGATTTTCATTAAAAAAAAAATCTCTAAAAAAGCAATATGAGTGCATTATCTTGTAGTTCTATTATATATCCAGATGATTAAGATAATTCATTTGACGGCTCAAAATGAATAACTTTTGGATACAAGATCTATGAAAATATTATAGCACTCATTTTCACATTTGTTTTTAATCGTTCAAGCTTAATAACAAGTTTAGAGTATTATATTTGTGATCCATTGATGAGAAACATGGCCATTAGAGACAAAAATTAGATGCTTACGATTGTTGGAAGCTTTTTCTATACAATTGATGCATTAAGCACATGGTTAACATGTTAAACACTAAATCCTTGAAACTGTTTTTCTTTTAAAACATCTTGTTGACGTGTTAGTTAGTTTGATTGACGCATTAATTGATTCATTGAATGCTCCTCCCTACAGTAGATCAAATCGCTTTATTATGGAATGTAATTACTCGTGAATAACATGCTTATATCAGACTTGTCTGTTTGTAGGGATAAATATGCATATTTAGGTTATTTTCCCAATTAGAAAAAGAGTTTATGAGGTGTTTAAGGAGAGTTTCACAGGAGAAAGAAAGAGAATATAAGAGATCTTAGGGATAATAGGATTCTCAATAAATATATTGTGTCTAATAAAGTAAGTATATTTTGTTGAATTATAAGAAATGGTCTAATAGGATAAAGAGAATGTAGGGATTAGTAATTCCGAAGAATGTAGAAGGAAATTAAAAAATAAGGATGAGCAAGGACTTCAATGGAAAAATTCTTAATTAAGTGGCACCTTAAGTTAACAAGCCTTCAAAAAAGCAAATCCATTCCAAATAATATCTCAAGAAGGAGATTGAAGAATAAGGTTAAGGAGGAAAAATAATATTCTAATATTTATATAGTCTATGTCTCACACCCTACTTGTGTTTAAACATATATACTCACACGTGGATGTTATGGCTACTTTGATATATGACTATTATTGAGCGTACTCAATTTTTAAGTAGTCTTTAATTTTCTTAAATCTCACCCCAAAATCTCAACATTATATGGCCAAACTCCACAAAGAAGGATAAAGAGTAGCCATATAATGGTGTATATAAATTTTCCTACATGTCATTTTTAATTGGTTGTAGGTTGTTTCAGCTTAACTAGTAGTCTCATTTTCAAGTTCTGGGTATATATATTCAGTCACAATAATTACTTGTAAGAAACAAGGTCTCTCCCAGTGTGGGCATACATTCCTGTGAATCAGGCTAGTCAGTTGCTAGTAGTTTTGGATACTGGGGGAACCCAAAAAAGATTTTTATTTCATGCTTTAATGCACTAGTACAATTACTTTTTTTTTGTTTGATAATGAAATTTTAGGCAGGGCTTAGACTTAACCCAAACTAAAGGTAAGGTGAGATCTCCATTTCTTCAAAGTAATACCAATGTTAGCCCAATTACACTCAGATGTTTATCTTGGCACCCTGAAGTTAGAGTGCCTTCTCAAGCACCACAATGAGGGATTGAACCTCTTCCCTTTTGGTGGAGAAAGAGCAGTTCTTACCACTTGACCCACGGACGATGAGTAGTACAAGTACATTATTTTGTTGTTGGTTTTCTAATCTTTATTGGTTGCATGTTGTTTGGACCCAAACAAAAAAAATGTAATGGTCAAGAGTTTTTATGTGAAGTACTAGAGACTTTGATCTTTCCAATGATTCAGAAACAAAGTGAGATATTAACCATGTAAAAATAACTTGTCCAAAAATAGTTATGAATTTTTAAAAATTTATTGATAGTTTTTAGAATTTCTACAATTTTCATTCAATACAAAAGGTATGTGAGAATTCAAGTTTTGATATTTGTATGGACTGTGATTGTTAACCATAGAGAAGACAATTTAAAGGGTGGAGCAACTTGGCAAAATTTATGGGTTCACCCAATACCTAAACTATTTTCTCAGGGGTACTCACCCTAAAGTAATTTATGGTGTAATTCTCATCTTGAAGTAATTAAAATTGTGTAATTTTATCCAATCTAAGAGAATCGTTATTTTGACCATTAATCGTGATAACTTAGAAACCGCTTGACCAAAAAAAATTTGACTTGGCATATGAGAAAGTGTATCAAACAATGATAATGTATAAAAAAAAATTGAGCCCACATTAGCAGTAACATATATATATATATGTATATATATGTTGGCAGATAAAAACATACCAATAGTAATCACTAGAAATTAAAAACATTTTTTCTCATCTTGCATTCTGAAATTTTAAGTTTAAGACATTTTTTTCCCAACCATCTTGTGTTTTGAAATTTTAACGTTCTTCGATCTCCCATATATATATATATGTTAATGCTAATGTGGGCTTTTTTTTTACATTATCATTGTTTGATATACTTATCTTATACGCCAAGTCAGATTTTTTTGGGTCAAATAGTTGTTGAGTCGTCAATGGTCAAAGTAACGATTCTATTAGATTGGATGAAATTGTACCATTTTAATTACTTCAAGGTAATAATTGCATAATTTTAATTACTTTAGGATGGGAATTGGACCATTTTAATTACTTTAGGGTACTAGACACCCTGGAGAAAATAGTTTAGGGTGCTGGACGCACCTTAACCCAAAATTTATTTTCGATCTTTTTTTTATACTATCAATCCTTTTCCAACATCTTTTTTTTAATCATATGATCAAGTGTTTGAACAAAAGACTATTTCACTTTTGAGATTTATAAATATCTCTCCTAACATTTGTTTTCTTTATGAATCAAATTGGAGATAAAAAAAAAAGGCAATCACCTTCTATCTTTTGGGGGGAAAATACATGGAAGCATAATATTAAAAACTGGACCGGATTAGCTGGGTTGACTTGAAAACCAATGACCTAGTCGCTTGTTCAGTTCATTTGAGATAATAAAATAGGGAGACCTAATTCAGTGTGACCCAATCTAACTTGGATCAAACTAGCTTAGCTTGGATTAAACCAGCTGGGTTGGGGGTTGAAGTGGATGTGATTAATTTTTCAATTAAAAAAATGACTCAAAAAATGCATGAAATACAAGAACTTCAAGAAGAAAGATGTTTATGGAGGAAAACGAAGAAATGAGAGGAACAAGATAAGAAAAATAGAAAAAGGAAATGAAAAAAAAAATATTGATAATATAAAATATATGCCTATTCTTGGGTACATTTTAGAATATTCACCAATTGGTTTGATCCATTTATATTTATTATATACAAATATATATACTGTAACATGTACTATATATAATTTGTTAGTAGATACATATATATATTAAATATATATTTTAATTATTATGCGTTTGACCCAGTTTGATTCCCGGGCTAACCCACTAACTCTTAAACCACTGCCCCAATCGATTCATTGACCGGTTGGATTTTTGATACCTTGCATGGAAGTAGATGAAGGAAGCTTTTTGTTTTTGGGTGAAGGTGCAAAAATAGGAATAAAGAATTGTTTAAAAGTAGTGCAAACTTAGAAATGCCGTTAGTTACACTTAACATCCCTTAAGTGGGGCCCACTTGTTGTCTGAGTAAAAAAATAGATGTTAGGCCTCATTTACAGGAGTTTTTAAATTTGCATCATTCTTAAATGTTTATCACTATTTTTATACCTAACAAAAGATAATTACTATTTTTGCTTCTATCACAATTCTTTATTCCTATTTTTTTACCTTCATCCTTTTTTTTGGGTAATGAGAATTTTAAGAAGAGGTTGGGCTCACCCACAATCTAAGGGTAGGGTGCTAGACCCAAGATCCATGATTTGTGTGATCTAGGATCGAGAGTACACATGCCTTCACCTCGGCCTGGTGCAGACAACCGCTGAGCACACAAAGGTCACTTCACCTAGGCATTAGGATGCCTCCTCAAGCACTGTGACTAAAACCACAACTAAGTGATACTCCCTAAGGTTCGAACACGCTCCAAATGATCACATGTCTAATCGTTTCACCAACTGGACCCATGGACGATGTCTTCTCCCTATTGTTTTTAGGCATGGTTGGTATGCTGATTATAGCTACAAATTGTCAAACCCTCCTTTTTAATTTAACATTAATCACAGTAATAGAGTGTAGTTCAAATGGTGAGTAGAAATAACATCAAAATGCATGATATTGATAGATAATATTTATTTACAATACAGGACTTTACCAAAAGGTATACAAATATTCACAAATTTAGTCACAAAAATTTGTCAAAAGGAACTACATTAAGCTTTCGGCTTCATTTTTATCGAGTATGTCTCACTTGCCTCAAGCAACTGCTTTGCCTTTAAAACCACTAGCTTTAACTAGGTTAATATGTATAAAAATAATATGGGTTGAGATTCAAATTAATCCTAGTAATAACAATTTTCTATCATGCAAAATGTGAGAAATAAATATGCAATACACCATGTTAGTAACAAATAATCATCACATGTTTCTACTGTACAAACAACCTCAGGGCACACAACCCCGGCTCCTGTTGTATGATCAACGGAAATGTACCGTACTAAATTGCCACCAAACCCTTACTTGTTCCATGCACAATAGAATGTGCACATGTATTTGGGGCCAACTGTTATTGAAATTCTTACTTGTTCTGTACACAACATAATGAGCATGTGTATTCAGGGTCAACCATACTAAACTGCTGCTGAAACCCTTATTTGTTTCGTACTGTCGCCGTGGTTTGTTCTGTACTGTTGTCGTGGCTTGTGCTATACTAATCTCATTACCTCAACTGAGTTCATTATCAATAATTCATATTATAAAATACAACATCACAGAGCCTGTATTGCATGAAGGGCAATCGAGTGCATACATAAATTCACATAAAGTATGAAAGAAAGTGCTACTACCTTAAATCCCTAATTTTTGTGATCTACTATCAATCACGTTGTCTATTAACCGTGCAATCCTACAAGTCTAAATGTAGTGTAAATGAATTATTACTTATTCAAGATTATTTCTTAGGTGTCTAAAAATTTATTATCTCTTTTTAAAATGATTAGTTTTGAAATTGCCTTTAAGGGCACTGGTCTCTCTCCGTTTATATCTAGTATGATTCCGTCTTTCAAAAAGTCGTGACTCAGCCTAACCCTATACAATTTTACATCCTGAATCCATTTTTGGCCTCAAATTTGCCAAAATCATGCTCCATTCCCCTCCAACAACATTAAGTTCGAAAATGTACATGTTTTGGACAAAAATTCCAATTTTAATTCTAATGCTCCCAAAATTAGTTTCCTACCTTTACTCCATACAATTTTTCATTTTAAACATATTGGAAGCATCAAAATTCAGTAAATTTTAGCCCTAGCCCAACCAACTTCACATGAATAAAAACAGGGGAAAAAATTATATGGATTTTGTTTTCATTCCATTTACTACCTGATTTAATATCATCAACCTTTCCTGCACCTTATTAAATAATCATATCTCATCATAAATCTATAGTGCTCACATTAATTCCCAACTCACAGTTTCAACATCCAAGAAAACTTCAAGAATATTGACTCAGGAATCTGCAACATGCTATAGTCTTGCACTAGAGAACTTCCATAAACATCATCTGGGCAACTTCAATCTTAAATATGATATTATTTTCCAAATTTAAACAATATCTAAGTCATCCTCACAATGTCTCCAAGAACAATTGTATAATCTAAAGTAATGGTCTAACATTTGGAATCATTAAATTATCAAAACTTGAATAAGTTTCCTTAGCTTCCAAAACCAAACAACATCTCATTCTCTTGAATCTGAGTTAGAACAAGGCAATTGCACAAAACCAAATAGCATCATGTGAAAACATTCGATCACATATTATCTTTACAAGCTCTAACTCATATATGCTAGCTTGACTTAGAACATTATTTCAACTATCATTTTGATATAATAGGTGAATCCTCAGCTTCCAAACAAACCCAACATGTAACCACTTATATACCTTTCCTATTTCAATACTTAAACATTTTTTTATGAGATTTTCATGGGAAGAATGAATAAAGCTTTTCCAATCAACATAACATATTCAAGCATTATTTCCTCATAAATCACCCACCAACATTGAACCCAAGGGGTAGAAGAAAGATTAAGGGACCTATCTTAACTAAATCATTGATTGCTTCTAAAGTATTCGGTTGATCTTTGCTTCTCCATCAAAAGTCTTTTCCTCTGAACTCCCTTGACGTCAAACTCTGTTTCTCTCTCTCAACTGCTGGAATGTCCCAAAATAATTACCAAAAGTGAGGCATAGAGAGGGGGAAGTGAAACAATCAACTAAACTTAATAAAATTTCACTTCCTTAATTCTCCACCACTCATTTATTTTTCTCCCCTTTGAGCTAATGGTTATAAATAATTATGTTTTGAGGAATTTATGACCGAAAATGCCTCAGCAAAGTGGGAGAATTAATTTACACTTTATTATTTTGCAATTTACCACTTTGCCTTCACATTTATAAATTTTGGCATTTCAGAACAAAATTTTCACTCAACTTTGAGAATTCATATCTACTTGTACAAATATCTAATTGAAGTGATTCTAAAACTCTAATGTCCCTATTGTGTCTATTTTTAAGGAAAAATACTTGTTTTGCTCTATTGGAATAATAAAAGTCCTAGAAAATTCATTTTTGAATATTGTTTCAGAAACTGATGAATTTTACGAGGCAGAAACTAAAAATTCATATCTCCTAACATATACATCTAAATCTCACAAATGATATATCAAATTAAAGATTGGTATGTCTACTTTTAGACTGGAAAGTCTTAGGATTTTTGAATATTATTTGGTCGTCCAAAATATTATCACAACGTGACTGCCTTCACTGCAATCTTACTGAGATTTTCCCAAATTCAATATTTATTGAAAATATTATTTATTAGGTTTTCTAAATAGAAATTTTGGGTGTTACACAAATAATCCAATTTTCTGTCAAATCAGTCTATTGTTATTGAAAAGAAAAAAAACGCGTGTTTGGTTCAACATTTCCCATATCTGTGATTGTAGCCAAATCGTGCCAAAACGCAATGCTTTTTAGAAGCACCAATTTAATGTTTTTGTCAATGATTTGGCATTGTTCATTTTTTTTAAAATTTTCTGTTATAATATACTCTTTTTAATCCTAATTATAAAGCCCAATTGACTTTTTAAATAATTTTAAAAAAGTTAATTACATTATTTTAAAGCATTAAAATTTATCATTTTTTAAAACTATTTTATTTAATTTATGAACTAATATATAATATAATAAAATACAATATATGATATAAATAAGTAGCTTATTTTGTTTCTTTGACTTCTCTAGAAAACTTATTTACCATTCTTGACTTTACAATATATTTACATGTAATATATACTCTTTCTGAACCTAATTATAAAAATTAGTGACTTTTTTGGAGAATCCTAAAAAATTATTTAATCATGTTATTAATTATATGTTTTTTAGCTTTTTTTTTTACTTTTCTGAAAAGTTATTTTTCAATTTTCTCTTATAATTTTCATATACTTTTCATTCATTTCTCATTATAAGTTACTTTTGAAAATTTTTACTAAATAAGTTTTATTTTTGTATAAATAACTTATAAGTAATCTTTGCAATTTTTATTCCAAATCCAAATAAGATTTTTAATCTTATTTTTACCCAATTTTATTTTTACTTAATCTTACTTTTTTTTTAAAAAAAATTACTTTTACAGTTCTTATTCTAAAGGGAGAATTTCAGAAAAATACCTCCCTAAATTCCAAAACCCCAAAAGGGATGTTAACATTTCAAAAAGATACTAAAGTACTATGGACCAAATTGGAGTTTTGAAATTTGTTGACATGAACAGTAGTAATTTTCACACGATGAGTAATGGTTTTCGCAAGAAGAGTAATAGATTTTGCTAGTCTGTGTTGGTCCGTGCTAATCACTCTCTCCCCCTCAAAATTCGTTGACGTGAACATAGTGTATTTTCACTATTTGAGTAATGATTTTTACAAGAAAAGTAATGGTTTTTGCTACTTCGTGTTAATAACTTTCTCTCTCCCCTCCTCTGATGGTACTGTTCATCTGACATTGACATTAACACTGTTCATCTGACAAAGGAGAGAGAGGAATGTACCCGTGATGTGAACAGTGTCAGATTTTTACCATTTGAGTAATGGTTTTCACCAAAAGAGTAATGATTTTTGCTACTTTATGTTGGTCACTGTTTATGTCAGCAAAATTTCAAAACCCAAATTTGGTCCATGATACCTTAGTGTATTTTTGAAATGTTAACATCCCTTTTAGAGTTTTAGAATTTGGGGAAGTATTTTTCTGAAATTTTCCCTATTTTTTTTTTTTCCCATAAAAGGGCAAGCTTATCCTTACCACATCTTTGAGTCAATGGACATCTGCCAAATAAAGTTGACGGCCTTGACTTCCCACGTGAGCAACATAACTTATACGACGCCATGTCATCATCAAAGATAAACCGATAAGAGAGACGAGATACCGAGAGAGCTCCAAGTCCAAGGGTCATCATTCATCAATGGCGCCAACCTCTGTACCTTTGAAATGGTTGCCAATGACATTGTTTGCCAGGGCAAGAGTCAAGTGTCAACAGCAAATCAGTACCGTGGAACAAGTTCAGCTTCCGGTGAAGACCTGCAATTCCAGCGTCTTGGTGCTTGGAGGAACTGGTCGGGTCGGAGGATCCACCGCAATCGCTCTCTCTAACTTCTGTCCCGACCTTCGAATCATCGTCGCCGGCCGAAATAGGTCATTTCATTTCTTTAACTTACTTTAGCTGAAAAGAAAGGACATAAAAATTAAAGGCAAGGGAACTATATACAGGTGCCTCGATGATTTTAATGACATCAAACACAAGCGTCTTGGTGTTTGATGTTTTGGGGCTGGTGTGTGGACACATGGAGTGCTATTTTACATTGTTAACTATAGCATGTTTCATTACTAATTTGATTCCCCCTGCAATTAGAGAAGAATATACTTTGTTAAAAGTTCGGTTCTTTTTAGTTGCTAATGATCAATGAATGGTTGATGGAACAGAGAAAAGGGTGCAACTATGGTGAACAAACTTCGGGGTAATTCAAGTTTTGCTCAAGTTGACATTGACAATGTGAAATCGTTAGAAACTGCCTTGGAAGGTAAAAAAAAAAAAAAGAAATCATAAATATTATTTTGGTTCATTTATCCTCTGTATTAGTAACCATATTTATGATGGTCCAGTTATTAACTGTATTGATTTAGTCAGAATAGCTATGCCTTTTCATTTTCTATAATGTACTTCCTTATATCTCATCCACTTATTTTTATTTAACCAATATAAAACCAGCAGCTGGCCAAAACAACCAGCAACCTTAAGCATCACTTACTTCAAAGTTTCACGATTTATATAGCTTTACCGCTTAACTAATCAATAGCTGGGTATACAACAATCAATGATGATAATACTACATATTGCACTTTCAATTTTTGCTGTCCAAAATTTGCAGAAATATGTGTGTTTTATGAAATTGTTTCTTCATGAACTGTCAGGAGTTTATATTGTAGTTCTGAATTGATGAAGAGGTTTTAATATTTATGGCAATCTAGTTAGCTAAGCTCTAACTAAGATAAATTGCTGTATGAAGAGAGGGAAGGAGAGTTATGAAACTTCAAATCAGAACTTTCCTTTCTCTTCCCTCATCCCCCACTCTCTCCCTCTTCTATTCTCTTTTCTAACTCACCAATTAGTCTTAGAGTTGTTGTTTAGTAACCTTAAAAAGGCTACCTGTAGAGTGTTTTTACCAACAAGAAAACCAAGTGTTGTAGAGTGTAGCTGTTGTGACATTGACTCTTCAATGTTGAGTAGTATTGGATGCTCCATCTCAATAGCTAGCCCTTAAGAGATGGCTTGGCACCTCAGTTAGGTTTCTATCAAGGACTTTTGCAAATATCTCACTTAATACCATCCACGACTTGAAATATTCCTCAAAAATTTCTCAGGTTTCTTTGCTCTCAACCATGGTAATTGAATATTTTGTGCCTAAGTTCTGGATGGATAATAAATAAGCTAATATTCTTAAATCATATTATTTACAAGTCTAATCCTTCATCTTGTCCGGCTTTTTTCAAAAGTTAGGAAATGCATCTTTTAAATGATTGCTTAGCCCAATGTAATTCGAGAAAAAAGTATAAATACTACTACAGTTACTCACCATTTCTCTGTTGTTTCATGAGAGGACAGCCTATATTTCTTTGTCTGCCCAAGTGATGAAGGAAGGCCTGTAAAGTTATCTAGTAATTCTTTATGTTTCTACAATCAATAATATATTTTTATGTACTAAATTTCTAATCATTAAAAACAATCATAACCTCTCTTTGGGACAGCTAAAACAACTTAATTTAATCTACTTTTTAGTTGTAAACCAATCTCTTTGTAGGTCATGTCATTAGTCAAATACAAGATTGTGTCATTAAGTTTTCTGATGAAACCTCTTAGGTTCTATCATGAAAATTTGGTACAAAAACAGCCCAACTACTGTAAACAAGGGTAGAAAAGAAGAAAAAAGGTAGGGAAATACATAAGCATTTTGAGGAGTAGGACCTCTTTCAATGATAGTGATTTTTTGCCACCCTCTGATATCCCTCTCAAACTCATTTAGCCTAACCAACTTCTGAAACTTAACTGTTGACCTAACCTCGTCGTGTTTCTTCCCCCTTTCCTGGCAATTCATGCTGCCGTTCCCCAACATTCCCATATTTTTTTCTTTGACAGCTTCTACTAACTGGGGACATATATCACTAAATATGTATGCATATATGGATATATTTTTGTGAGCTCATAATCTTTATTAGTCTATATGCTATGAAATATAGAAATTGATACTGGCATGGAACACAACGTAGACATTGAAATGTTGGACTGGTCAAACTTCAAAAATATAAAACACGTGATATGGATGTGTCATTGGTTCAATATGTTGGCACGCGTCATATTTAAGTAGTAATTTGATAAATGTCCCTTTTTTGGTTTATTTCCAGAGAAAAACACACTTGGAATTATCCTATACCTTTTTTTTTTCTCACATCAAGAGTTTGAATCTTGTACACTACTTACACCCCATTTCACCATACCCTTACCACCTGGGCATTATTCTGTACTGTTATCTTTCTAGAGGACCTACTAAATACAAGATGCTAAACTATAGTATTCAAATTATCATCAACAACAATAAAATTAAGTAAGATTTTCATGATCTCATCAAGAGGGGCTATTTGAGCCTCTCTTTTGATCTCTTTTTAGAGGGCCAGTTATGACCAAGATGTGTCTAGGCTGATTTTTTGGGACATCACTATATTTCTAGAATGCGTCACAGTGATATTGTGGTTCAACCTGATTGTATGTGTTTGGCCTTTATATAATTATTGTAGAAATTCATTGGATTATTATAAAAATTCATAGCCATCACGTTGGGTGGCTAAGAATATATCCTGATTTTGTCTTGTAGGATTTGAAATTCATGCTATGAGATTGCCGTTGCAGATGTGGATCTTGTAGTTCATGCTGCTGGACCATTCCAACAGGCTAAAAAATGTAGTGTACTTGAGGCTGCCATAAAAACTAAGGTGAGAAAAAGGTAACCTACATGTTCAACAATTATGAACATATATGCATATATAATAAGTTTATTGTAATTTGTGAAAATTGTGACTGTAATGCATGGGAAAAACATGTTTTGTTTGTGTCTAAATCCTTTTTGTTTTTTTGTCTGTTACAATTTCTGCACAAATATATTCATATCTCTTCAGTTACACATGCTTACCCACCTTCTCTGTTCCTTTTCCTTTTGGTATTTATCTTGGTACAGACAGCATATATTGATGTTTGTGATGACACAAGCTATGCATTTCGTGCAAAATCCTTACAGAGTAAGGCAGTAGCTGCAAATGTTCCAGCCATAACGACTGGAGGAATCTACCCTGGAGTGAGCAATGGTGCTTTCTTGTGAGCACTATCTAATGTGTTGCATACTTGCATATTTGGGAAATTCACTTTTCTTATCAACTTATGTTGAACTTCATTACACAAAATTACTTTGCTGATCATGGTGATATGTTTATGTACATTCTTGATGTTGATAGTGAAAAGGAAAATGAGTAATTATGAAGAAATTTAGAATGTACTTTTCACGCTTTCCAATTTAATTAGTGTACAAACTTGATGCTGTGAGATAAACCGTATGTTGTTAATTTTGGTGAGGGAATCATGTGTCATGTAATACTTGGTATGTTCACTGCCATGTATTTTTGGTGGCAATGAACAGCTGTAAAAAATTTTGCTGATATATGCTATGCTTTCTTTGAATTTTTTTTTAATTACAAGTTTTTGGGCAACACTATACTATACTTCTGCTGCAGATCTTTTTTTGGGTTAGTATGATCCAAGACAAAGCTTCAATATTTTGGGTCAGATTGACAGTCAGATGATGGTAGATTAGTATCAAAGTCATGTCACATCATGCTTTAAGTGAGGAGTTAAAATCTTTCATCTGGTGTATTCCACTTCTTAGTAACACTTGCTATGATTTTGTGGTAGTCATGGCGGCAGAGCTAGTTCGTGCTGCAGAAAGTGAAAGCGAAGAGAAGCCAGAAAGGCTAAGGTAATAGTTGCTTTCATGACAATCTTAAGTCTAAAATTTTCCTTGTGAGCATATTTTTTGGTTTATGATGCATCAGCTTATATGCTGTATGATCATCTCAGGTTCAATTACTACACAGCTGGAACTGGTGGAGCTGGTCCAACCATATTAGCCACTAGTTTCTTATTGTTGGGAGAGGAAGTAGTTGCATACAGCAAAGGTTCTTATCTTGAGCTTCTAACGTTATTTTCTTTATATAGATTAAATTACTATTTTGTATGGAGGATTGATGATGATGTTGGACTATTTAAACTAGGAGAAAAGGTGAAACTAAAGCCTTATAGTGGAATGCTCAACGTTGACTTTGGGAAAGGAATTGGCAAAAGAGATGTATATCTATTGTAAGTATTTCAAGATAAAGAAATAATTAAAGTTGGAGCATGCTTTCTTTCCAGGCTCAAACAAAATAGGAGTGAGATTTTTGAGTGAAATATCATAATTTTTTAAAAAAAGATTTCAGTGAATCTGTCTGTTTCGTTCATGTTAATACCCATTTTGTGAAGTTCATTTTCCTGCTACTTAATCAAACTTTCACTGTAGGACTTTGGTCCTGTCTTTTGTCATATATGATATATATGACATGGTACAAGTTGATTAAATACCCCCACACACTCTCTCTCACACACACACGCGGGCACACAATACCCCCTTTTTTGAAAAGAAAGATAAAAAAGAAATTAAGATTCACTGCTCCTAATAGCAACAATTCCTCCCAAATACACGACTTCCAGGAATTTGCCAGAGGTTAGAAGTGCTCATGAGATCCTGGGTGTGCCAACTGTAAGTGCTAGATTTGGAACTGCTCCAGTTTTTTGGAATTGGGGAATGGAAGCTATGACAAGAGTTCTACCTGAGGTATGCTCTTGACTTGCTTGGACTGACTTGTTTGCAGATAAATATATTGCTATTTGTATGCATAAAAAATAGCCTATTAGTAGACTTGACGGTTTATATTAATCTCTCCAGTCTTTAACATACAACCCTTTTAACTTAATCATATAGATTAAGGTATGAAGTTAAAATCAGTTAACTCTTTTTTTCACAATTGACAATGTTTTTTCAAAACTACTCTTCTAAAAGAGTGGGTAGCCTTTATTTTCTAAAGCACTCTAGAGTCAAAAATATATAAATAAGGATATTTTTGGCAAATCATCATAAATGCTGCATTGTGATTTAAAATTCGTTCAATATATAGGACAACCTAAAAAGGTCCTATATTAAGGACTGGAGGGGGTAATACACAAAACCCATTCTGTGGCCCTTCAAATTTTTTTCTTTCAATCAAATCTCTTATTTCTTAAAAGCTTTAAATATTTCCCCCTTTTCCATCACTGTACACAAGTTAAAGCAGAAATCTAACAAAACGCTGTACGTTTGTGGTATAGGCTAAACCTGTCTTTTCTTGTACCTTTACTTATAGTATTCTGAAATTAGAATCAAGCTAAAAGATAGATTAAGGGTTGAAGTTATGATTATAAACTCATTTACAGTAATAAACTCCAGGACTTCTTATCTTGATTATAAAAAACTCTAATTCTTAGACCCACTTAATTTGTAAAATCATCCTATATTTCTTAACATCGCCCTCAGGGTAAAGATCAAATCAAGCTTCATATATTTACAAATAAATCCAATTGAAAAGAAGAAGAATTCAGCTCCCTTAGGTTCGCACCTACAGTCTAGCATGACTTGGAAGGCGCATTCTAATGATCAATAAATAAACTTCACAGTAAGCACTTCCTCTGAAGTCCTTGGCATAAAAACATGTTTAAAATTTCTTTGGTCTACTGCAGCCAAAACACAATATTATACTAATGATCTACGCTAAATTCATGGATTGAATTGTACTTTGTTTCATGTAGTCTTTGAATGAATTTTCATATCAATGAGCAGTTGAGCAATTCATGGGCTGTTTACTGCCCTAATTCTTGACTTAATATTCTGTATGTATTCTTCTGAAGCTGCTAAAATATCTAGGGTTTACAGTTCTTAATTTTAATTCAAGAGTTACTTTTGCACTTATGTTATTATTGTATACCACAGAAAGACTTGTTCTGTACAAACAATGCAGGAATTTCTGAGAGATAGGAGCAAAGTCCAAAGGTTGGTTCAGCTGTTTGATCCTTTTGTTCGAGCAATAGATGGGATTGCTGGAGAACGTGTGTCAATAAGGGTAGGCAAATGTGAAAATGGAATAAACAAGTACACATTTAGCTGATTTTTAGGTCATAAAATCTTTCTTCTGAAGAATATAGTTTCAATCATGCATTCACCTAATCAGTTATCCATTTTCCTTTTGATGTCATGGATAGATTGATTTGGAGTGTTCAGATGGTCGCAGTACAGTGGGCATATTTAGTCATAAGAGACTTTCTGTGTAAGTGATAAACATGCAGATAATTAATTAGTTTCTGATGCATGCATAATATATCAAAATTGCTAGAATTGATAATTACGTTGCTTATTTGAATATACATCCTGTCAGTTTTGTTCCATATTATAACATTGTAGATATGAACTATGTACATTGCATTACACCTATCATTCAACTTAAAATCATTTGACTGAAGTCAAGTGATTCTTTATCCTTCAACACTGATGTTCTTTATCTTAATCAGTGTACTGTTCTTGTCCTCATGTTGCCGGTCTATGTATTTAACTTGACTGAGTAAAATAAGATGGTATTGATTTGAAATTAAATCATCAATGTTCTTAATTAGTGCATTTTATAGGTTTTCAAAAATTTAAGCAGGTTAATTATGGAACACTTCAACAAATGCATAGCATATGTTTTCATGTTGATGTCATGTGGCAAAAAAAGTAGGCACATATTGTGATTGAGCTAGTGTACAACAGAACACCCCCCCCCCCCAAAAAAAAAAAAGTGACAAATGCATTTTGCATACCTTGCAGATCTGTAGGAACTTCAACTGCTGCATTTGTGCTTGCTGTTCTTGAAGGAAGCACACAGCCTGGGGTTTGGTTTCCTGAAGAGGTCTGCGTGACTAGAATTCCTTTCGTTATTTTCTTTTTTACCTTTTTATTGCAGTGAGAAAGCACAACAGTATATCATGTAAATACTTTAAATAAAGTGTGGCGACTTTTGAACCATTTATCAATTATTTATGCAGCCTGAAGGAATTGCAATTGAGGCAAGGGAAATTCTTCTCAAACGTGCATCTCAAGGAACAATTAACTTTGTGATGAATAAGTAACCATCTTAAGCTAGCTTCTTTTTTTTTTTAGGCCAAATGTTAAACTGGGTTCTGGAGTTGCATTATTTGTTACTCACCCTGAACTGTAATTTCCTTTGCACGTGTTCCTTTTTTGGAAACAAACAGGTCCCCATGGATGGTAGAAACAGATCCAAAAGAGCTTGGATTAGGAATATATGTATGAGATTTTCCATATTTTAGCAACAGTGAAGTAAATCTCTTCCATTTCCCCCCAAAAGCAGAGTAATGTATAGCCATACCTTTCTATTGAAGAACAGGATTGGCAGTGTTATGAGGACCATGGTATGCTTGCTGATTTTTATTTGGTCAATTTTCTTGTCTAAATGACAAGTAAAATGTTGTCGTATCTTACCTTTTAACCTGTTATTGCATGCTCTTAAGTTGTTATTGCGACTTCTTAATAATTAAATCACTTCTTGGGACCTTATTGTAATTCTCCCAAGATTTTATTTCTGTACCGTAGTTTACTACTGTTTTCAGGTTTACCTTCACACAGAGTATGCCAATTTGTCAAGAAACTTTATCCATTATTATTTGTCTGTTGTGTTTGACACTAGTATTGTTATTTTCGAGTTGAGTTGGTCCTTGATTTCATGCAACACTGTATCTTGATTCTGCAGGAAGTTCAAAGTAATACCAACAAAATGGTGTCCAGGATACCAAAGCTCCTGTCCCAAGAATTATTGTTTGAATAGACTTGCATTCTTTTGATCCAATTGTCGTTGGTAAGGAACATTTGTTGACAGGTAAAAATAATAATAAAGCTTTTAGTCATATTTATGAAGATAGTTGTAATCTCCTTATCTTCTCGTGCGAACTTACGGATAATTATATTGAAGGACTATGATAGAAGAATATTTGTTTTAGAATTTCATAAAAATTCGATTATTTAGATTAGACATTCCCACCAAGTTGGTCACTGTAATGTTGCTAAACTCTCTCTGGTATTTAATATAACACCAGTTGCCTTTTTTTTTTTTCAATTAAAAGAACTAAATAAGCTTTTTAATTGTATAATATGTTTTGTGTTATTATATTATATCATATACCAGTTTCTAAGTCAAACAAATTACTACAACAACAATAGAGCTTTAATTTCACTAAGTAGAGTCAGCTAAATGAATCGTGTGATGCCATTGTGTTCTATTGAAAGTTAGATATTTAGATAGGTTATCAATCAAAAGGTTTCTCTCTATGACCTCTTTGAGTGTTTGTTTCAGCCTCTCTTGGCCTCTTTTTACAGAACTCTATTCCTTGATTAACTTTCCTTATTCGCTCACACAATGACGTTCTTTGCATATATCCAAATTACTTCAAACGATTTTTTGCCATTTTCTTTTTAATAGAAGCCACTCTAACTTTTTCGTGTATATGATTATTATGAATTTTATATTTTTTTATATGGCCACATATCTATCTCAACATCCTTATCTCGGCTACCCCCATTTTATGTTCGTTGTCCTTTTAAAGCCCAATATTCACTATCACAAAGCATTGTTGGTCTTGTAGCAGTGTGATAGAACTTCTCTTTTACTTTATTAGGTATTTTTTTTATTACAAATAATTCTAATAGCTTTTCTCCATTTATATTATCCATCTTAAATTCTATGATTAACATCTCTATCTATTTCACCATCTTATTATATAATGGATCTCAAATATATAAATTTTGTCACTTCGGGATGACATGTTCCCTCAATTTAATTTCCACTTCACTTCTAGTTTGTTGCCCATCAAATTTGCAATACATAAATTTTTGTTTTGCTCCTACTCAAATGAAAGCCCTACAACTCCAGAATCTGTATCCATATCTCAAGGTTAGAATTAATTTCCTTCTTGGATTCAACCAACAAAACTATATCATCTGCAAAAAGCATGCATTTAGGGATCTCGTCTTTGATAGGCTCAGAAAATATACTATCAAGTTAAACAAATATGGACTCTAAGCTGATCCCTGACGTTGGTTTATCCTTATTGGAAAGTCCTTTGTCTCACTTCTAGGTATTAACATTAGTGGTTATCCTCTCATATATGTCATGAATGGCTTAGATATATGCAACGTGTATCCTATTCTTTTCTAAGGCTTTCCAAGGTACAAATCTTGACACACGATTATACGCTTTTTTAAATCAATGAAAACCATACGCAAATCCTCTCTTTTGCTTTGATAATTTTTCCATTAACCTCCTTAATAAGTAAATTGCTCCTGTTGTAGATCTTCTAGGTATGAATCCAAATTGGTTCTCAGAAATGCCAGTCTCCAACCTCAACCTGTGTTCGATAACATTTTCTCACAATTTCATTATATGACTCATAAGCTTAATTCTTCTGTAGTTTTTAGAATTTTGAATATCTCTTTTATTTTTGTAAGTAGGGATTAAAGTATTTTTCCTCTACCCATCAAGCATTTTTTTAATTAAATAACTTAGTAAGCCACAACACACCTCTTCCCTGCAAATGTTTTCAAACTTTAATATGAATACAATTAGGTCCAACTACTTTACCATTTTCCATTTTCTTTAAGAGCTTCTTTAATTTCGGCATCTTGAGTCTAGCGATAAAATGACAAATTAAGATTTCCTTATCAAGTTGTCAAATCTTTCAAGTCAGAAGCTGGCCTACCCTTCCATCATTGAATAGTTTATAAAAGTAAGTTTTCCACTTATTTTTAATATCTCTATCAACAACCAAAATTTTGCCTTCTTCATTCTTTATGCACCTTATTTGGTCTAAGTCTCTTGATTTTCTTTCCTTGTTCTTTGCAATCTTGTAAATATTACGCTCTTTTGCTTTTGTCCCAAACTCCTTATAAAACTTCTCATATGCTTTATTATGAGCTTCATTCACTGACTTCTTAGTCTCGTTTTTAGCCAAACGATACCTTTCCCAATTTTTAGCATTATTACACAACTGTTTGACTTTAAAAGTCTTTCTTATTCTTAACTTTCTCTTAAACATTCTCATCCTACCACCAAGTCTCCCTATCTTCCAGTCAAAACCTTTCAATACTCTCAAAATTGATCTAGCAACCTTATGGACCTCTTTAGACATATTCTGCTACATGATATTAGCATTTCCTTGTTGCTCCCACTTCCTCTCTTCTAAAAGAGTTCTATTAAAAATCCCCTACTTTCCCCCTATAATTGCCACCACTTGACCCTTAGGTTCAAAACTTGTCGGCGCTTTTGTTTTATACACTTAATATGCATATCAATGACCAAAATTCTATGTTGTGCTATCACGTCATTCCCAAGGATCACTTTGCAGTTCGTACAAAGTTTCTAGTATAATTCCTTACCAAAAATACAATAAATGCGTGTCCTGGAGACTCTACTCTTATTATATGTGATTAGACGTTGATCTCACTTCTTAAAGCAAGTGTTGACAAGCTTGGGGTTATATGCTAAGCAACAATCAATAATAGATTGTCATTCATTATTAAGCTCCCAACATCTAAAACCATTATGAGCTCTTGTATAAGGTCTTGCCTCTCTACCATGTCTATTGAGATCCCCACAAATAATTTTTTTTTCTATTAGTGTAATGCTCTAAATTAGCCCCTTCATATCTTTCTAGAATTTTTTTTCTTAAGATGTCTTTCTGCTCCTACTTGAGGCATGTGTGCATTAATAATGTTGATAGTATCTATCCCCATAATCATACTCGAGGAAATTATTTTATCCTCAACCTTTGTAACTTCTATCACATTCTTCCTCCATGCATTATGAACAATGATACCCACACCATTCCTTCCATTTATTTTTCCTACAGATCAAAGCTTGCAACCATTAATTTCTTACACCTGTTCTCCTAGCCATTTTGTTTCATGGAGGCACAAGATGTTAATCTTATGATCTCTCATTATGCCCACCACCTCTCAAGGTTTTTTAGTTAGTGTCCCAATATCTAAGAATCAAATCTAATCTTGCTCTCATGAATTAGCTTCTTAGCCGTATCTGTTTAGAAGAGAACAATGACTCTTGCTCATTTAACACTACATCAAGAAGACGATGCAGCGGTTCTGCTCAATTCTCATTATACTTAAGCCATACAACACACAACTTACATACAACGACCTAGCATTAACACAATTTCTTTGTTGATCCATGTTAAGAAAAGATTCAATAGAGTTTTATGTTGATTGTCAGACGAATTAGTTTGTAGAAAAACAATAAATATAAATACTTTAAAGTAAGTTATTTAACTTTTTTAATTTCTTTAAAAAAAGAAGTTAATTGGGTCTTACCATTGACAACTCAGTGTTCTTCTATTGACAACTCAATGTCATACCATTGATAACTATAACTCACTTTGAAGTTATAGTTGTCAATGACTTACATTAAGTTGTCAATGGTAGGACACTGAGTTGTCAATGGAAGAACACTGAATTGCCAATGGCTTATATTGAGTTGTCAATGGAAACAGACGTATTTCTAATGACATTTAAAAAGAGAAAGAGAATGATATGTACTTTCCATTGACAATTCAATGTAAGCTATTGACAACTCAATGTCCTACCATTGACAACTATAACTTACTCTGAAGATATAGTTGTTGATGACTTACATTAAATTGTCAATTTTAGGACACTGAGTTGTTAATAGCTTACATTGAGTTGTCAATGGAAACACACGCACTCCCTCCTATCCATAATATAAGGCACTTTTAGAAGAATAGCTTGGTCGACAATATAGGAAACTTATAAGATAATTAATGCTCATTTTTCAATTTTATTCCCATAATTAATGCTTATTTCTAATTTTTCCATTCATTTAAATTTCAAACACATTCTCCAGTAAGGGGTAAACCTAGAAAATAGTTGTAATTTATGACATATTAAATGAGTTAACCACCCTTTGTTAATTCCTGTGAATTAGTTGAAGTGCCTTATATTATGGACCGGAGGGAGTATTTCTAATAGTATTTACAAAAAAAATAGAGATAGAATGAGATGCACTTTCCATTGACAACCCCATGTAAAATCATTGATAACTATAACTTAAGAGAGAGAGAGAGAGAGAGAGAGAGAGTGTGTGTGTGTGTGACTAACTGACGTCAGAGGGGGAGAGAGAAATTATTTTTGAAATTAATTGTAAAAAAGTCCCGTATGCAATTTCACTGGACCTATTATCGTATATTCTGTTAGTTGGGATTAATACGCAAATTCCCCAATAATATATATTGAGGTGTGGGATAAGAGACATTGGAATTGCAGCCAAAAGGGCAAATGTATACGATTAGTTCACTCACATAATTATGTCAATTCTCACCAAATATTTTCCCTTATGGCATTTATAGTAACATTATGAATGATATAAATTAATAATTGACACAACTCTGATTGTTTCCCACATTTCTTTGAGAGCCCCGGCCAATTTTCACATATATTTTCTCTGCCACTATTCAAGAAAATAGATACACATAATTATATTGTAATTATATTTTTTTAAAAAAATTATTATCCAAATAATTTGTAACTTCAGGATGACTGTTTTATCTCCGTAATCTAAATATAAGCGATTATTTGCTTGTTTTGAAGGAATGGAACGGTAGATGTGATGTGAGATGAGATATAGGAACTAAATCATTTCTATAAGTATCCGCGTCAATTCAAGCTAAATCGGTGACATTTCTCAGGGTATTGCGTCAAATCAGGAGTCACACTATTCTTAATTATGAGTTGCATCACTTAATATAGGTATTTCATATTTGTTGAATAAGGGAAAATTAGGGATATGTCCCCATTAGAGAATTAACTAATGGGAAGGATCGAAGTCAAAGTACTAATACTTTGTGTGCACAAAATTCGCAAAGTATTAGTATTATGTGTATTAAAATTTATCATGTCCTTGACAATTTAGCTTTTGATCAAGCGAATAGTGAAAATATAGGTTTCTATACATCTTTAGTCGAGAGAAGTAGAAATTACAGCAAATTATATTGCAAGCTTCATTGAATAAACCTGGGAGAAATCCTACTCCCATTCTGCAAAAAATAGTAACATTACAGGCAAAACTGGCTATATCTTTAATTATCAACTTGCCGACAGAATAACTGGAACATTTACATGTCTCGAAAAATGAGACCGGTCTCACTGCAAAATTTCAAGCTTTCATTTAAAACCAAGCTCATTTTGCTCTATAAAAAATAAAAAATCAAACCAAGCTCACAATTTTCAATCACCAACCAAACCCTTCCTCATGTTGAAGGTGTGCCATAAAAGGAACACAACGATCACAGAATGCAAGCATGTTTTTTCTCTCTCTTGCTATTCGGTTCACTGTATTTTGGGTGAATTATGCTACTATATTCTCTCTTTCTCTATTCTGTTCGATTGCTGGCAGGGACAGGAAAGAAAATTGTTACTATTAGGTTTAGACTAGAATTTAAATATGAGTAAATGAAGTTTTATAATGTTGGAAAAATTATATTGCTTTTCTTTGCTTATACTTGTGC
>JBAGKO010000011.1:23101751-23125149 GCA_037177275.1 Acacia concinna | reverse complement strand
TAAATCTCGCCAGTGTCTCCTCATGTTGCTTGATTCAAATGGGGAAGACTTGGTATCAACATTAGTTCTAGCCATGCTACCTTCATTGCGCTTCTTTTGAGCATTTCTCATTTCTTCTTCGGCATCATATCGTGCTCGCTGCAAAACGGGAGTAATGAACAAATGAAAAACAATTTTGTTTTAGAGCATCAAGGAATAAAGAACAGATCAGGGTCTCAAGCAATTAAGCCCCACTACTGCTTTTATTTGCCCCTCTCTAATTCAGAAAGAGGACTGGAATGCATAATATCCCCTCACTTTGCATACTGTAGCATCTTATTCTTGCATGAATAACCCAAAGCAGATAGGTATAAAGAATAATCAATTAAACTTTCCATCTGTTATCTATACCAACAAATGAGTATGCAACTTGGCAATTTCACAGGTCCCGGACAATAAAGGTGTAAAAATATTATATCACTTATGCTGTAAACAGTAATAATAAGCCATAGTTATAGGAATTGACCGCTGAAACACTTACATTCAGCAATACAAGTAATTCATTTTACAACTCCACGAAAGGAAAGTCATGATATACGCACATAATATCTAAGCTTCTATTCAATTTTAATCCAAGTTTATATTACAGCAAGAATTTAGTCATAATTGACCGAGAAAAAAAGTCCATATTTGCCTCAATCTAAAAGAACTCTACAACAGTTGTAGATATTTAATTTTAAAACACAGCAGAGCACTTTTTCTATTCCCTTTCTATTAATTGCCCAGAATACACTACAAGCAAGTAGTGTAAACCATTGATAAGGTGCCATTGACGGTTTTAGCTAGTTTGCATTTCCAGATACTGAGAAAATTGATATTGGAAAAATTTAGAAAAAATATTGTATGAATTTTCAAAAAAGGTCAGAAAAGCTGTCGACCAGTTTTGGCTCATCTGGCTTTTCAGTTATTTCAAGAGGCCAGGAACTTGGATGACCTAAAAAGATGCAGCAGATAATCCAAAGGTAAAGCTTTCTTTCGTTGTTTTTTCCCCACAACAAAGGTATAGCTTTCTAATAAGTACCAATTTGATAAATTTGAAGTTTACTAGCAAATATTATGCATTTCCAAGCATTTAGACAGTTTGTGTTTCGCGATAAAATATTGTAAGAACTGTTTAGTTGTTCATTTTCATATGGTACACGTAAACTTTGAGTTGATGAAATGATTTGGAATATATTTTTTATAAATGCAAATTTCTTCAACTCCAATGACAAAGCATCAAGTTTCTTATATATACAATATGATTATTGTAATTTCAAAGGATAGAGGCTGCCATCCATTCTCCCTTAGTTGGAGAAATTTTGACCTTGAATTTTGAAATGGAGGAATAGAAAAATCAGTATTGGAGCATTGGTTTGGAGTAACAAATGTGGTAGCCAAGATAGTCTTGGATTCTCCAACACACGTGGAGTAACAAAATTGTAGTAATTATAGCATTATTATTATTATTATTATTATTGTACAAAGTAGTTGAGAGATATCAGGTTATTTGACTTTTCAAATTTACTGTAGACCTAGGCATACGTTTCGGATCTGTTACAACTGATATAGGCATATTGTAATCTATATATTCTGAACATATTCAATAAAGTTGTATATCCGATTCTTTATTCCTAAAGACCCACAAAAATCAATTGTGCCAACTGCCAAACAGTTGATTTGGCGGCATCTTCATGCAACATCTGTAGATTTAACTTCAAAAATAGTGCATTTTTGCCAAAAACATCTAACCAGCACATGGAACAGTACCATTATGAACTTCATTATTTAAATTTGAGATCCGACCACACTTCAAAATATATTATGTTACCATCATCATCAATACATTACAGGTAATCAGGTGGATTTATAATGATAATGTTAGGCCTACTTTTGAACCTAGGAAACTACATGATAAGGCTCTTTTTGTGGGTCAGAAGTTTGACTCTATCTTGGAGAAAGAAATTGAGAAGTAGGTTGGCTAAATGACTGCAATAGTAAAAGTCTATGAGAAGGGAGGTATGAGAGTCACTTTTTGGGGTCTTTAAATATTCAATCTGGTCTAAGGGGAGAGCAGAGAAGATTTTTGAATTGTGGCTTGGCCCTATGGGCAGAGAGTGCCATTACTCTCGAAAGATTGGCAAATCTGTCACCTGTTCTGAGTTGTATCTGTTTGTGTAATTTGTATTTTTGTTTCATGTTATCTATGTCTAGTCATTTGAAGTGTAATCTTAAATCTTCCCGTGTTAGTTTCATTTAAGTAATATGTTTTTGCTTGTCCTGGTCTTGTCAATCTCAAAGATTCGCCCCTCCCCCCTCCCCATGTTTACTTCTGAATTAAATCCTAATATCTTATTGTTTAGACTTTAGAGGAGGGTCACAATAGATAACGTCATGCCTATAGGTTCAAATCTAGAGCCTCCATAAGGTTCCCTATAAAGCTTACTACTCTTGTCCACTACGAGCTAGTAGTTATATAACTGGAACACATTCTCTAAGTTCAACTTTTACTTTCTTTTTTATCAACAAAATGATGGATAAACTCAAGCTAAAACAACATTATTCAATGATAAAATCCTTCCTCAGAGTGTAAGTGTTATGGGGGAAACCTAAACGAAGAAAGGAAACATCTCACTGCATTAAAGAGGTACAGAAACTCTCCCAATTCTGACTCACTCATTCCATACCCCTCTACAGCCAACTCACGTTAATATATAATAACTGCCACCCTCCCAGAATTACCAAATACGCCCCTCTTCACATGTGTTGCACCTATAGTCTTCTTACATTGGGCTTTTCGGCCTGTAACTCACAAAATTAGTTACCTAAACACAAAAAAGAAAAGAAATATACCTTGGCAGCGTCTGACAATACTGCATAAGCCTCTCCAATCATTTTGAAAAGCCTATCAGCATCTTGACGTACTCCTTCAGCAATATCCTTCCACATCTGATCATCACCATTGTCACTTCGTGCCAAAAATTGGCCAGCCTGTGATATTAAAAATTCGGTTAATATGTGATAATACACATAAGAACATCTAAGCAAGTGTTGAGCAAACAACCTTGTCAGGATGATGTCTAAGTGCAGCCTTCCGATAGGCCTTCTTGATTTCAGATGCAGAAATAGACGGATCAACTCCCCTGCCATCATAATCTGAATCAGCAAATGGCTTTAAATTATTGATATTATTACTCACACACTTGTAACGCAGGAATAGTAGGTTGCTCTAATAGCAAGAAACTTCTGTCACACGTAAAAATCAACCACAGATGGTACTGATGACAAACACAAAGCAGCATAAAATGCAGTCAATGCTATTTGACATGCATCAGAGCATGCAAATGCCATATTATATTATTAGACTCCACAAAATAAACTCAATACTCATAACCATGAGTAAACCTCACTAAAATTGTGAGAGAATAAGTTTCTCTATGTAGGGTTCACCTGGGTTAAAAACAGATTTTCTAGGCTAACTACAGACAGGTTTTACTTGCAAACTACAAAAATGCTAACTCCATTTATAGTCAGATTTCATGAATAAATGAGAATTACTTTTTTGGATTTTCAGAGTTCAGAATGGATTCTCTTAAGTTTTTTCATTGAACTCACTTATCAAGGCTTTATCAACTTTGTGACATCTTTCAACACTTAAAGTAGAACGTGTTCATTTGGATTGGCTTTTGAGAATAGCTTTTATGATTTACGAGGTAAGTATGTGAGAGGAGTTTTGTGTCGGCTTGCGGATAAAGGCTTTGAAACCATGGTTTTGGTGGTTACCACAAACAATAAACCTTTTCTCTCTCTCTCATTTTTAGCTTTGTTGGGGTGCACATATTCCTGTTGCCTGTGGGTTACTTCATCATAATCTCTATTTGCTCGGTCATTTTGCATTATATCAGTTCAAGCATTTGTCATTTTACTGAAAAGCTCACAAATAGAATAAACACATCAAATTGCCCAAATCCCCTTCATGGCATACAGGAATTATATTGAATTTTGACATATGTTGCAAGGAATTTCAGATAATGCAAGCTTTGAATAAACCACAAAGCTATTTTATTTATGCAATACTGTTGATCACATATTCATCCCATGAAGTTTGCAATCATCGTTCAGCAATCAGATGCATATTGTAACAACTTCCTACATGACACAGAATTCACCATTCCATTCTCATAAATGGTTCAGTAGTCATGTTGATTTGAATCTTTGAAACAAGGAAAATTGAGAAAACTATAATCTAAAGTCCCTTTCAAAAATTAGATTGACTGCTCAAATATGTTGTTAACCGGCTTTAAATTATAAATTCATCATAGAGAATAAGTACTAAGAGAGCTTACAATATGAGGTACATGTCAAGTGGGATCTCCTTTCTGGCTTCCTCCTCCATTTCAGAAAGCCGAATCGAATTTTGTTTCAAGTCATTAGTATAATTATGAGACCTATCAGATATTCCATGTTGATTGGCCTTATCATTCACCCGTTTACTGAGAATAGAGACAAGCCTCCGAAGATCACTAGCTGCTTGGGCATAATCTCTGATCTTCTCATACAGAGTTGCACGCCTATAAAGTGCCTGCAAAGGTAAGAAAACAGTCAGCCAAAAAAGTCATGTAAATAAACCTGAAATAGAAATTTTCAATCAGACTAGCATTGGAAACTGCCAGAAATGAACACTATACATAACAAAACGGTAAAGGTTGAAGAATTTCTAACATTCAAAACACAATAAACACCATCCAGGAAACATCCTAAAGCATATAAGCATGTCCCTATGCCAAGAAAAAAAGTTGTTATTGAGTGAATGATCGAGGGAATTATTAATAACCAAGTTGTCAAACCTCTCACGTCCATTTTGTTCTTTAGTAGTTAGCTATGATGAAACATAATGACAGTGTTTCTTGGCAAACTAAAGGAGGCCAAACCAGCATACAGATACAGTTAAAAGAGGAAAAAATCAATTACAGTATTTGAAGCTTTACTAGCTGGACTCCATGATGTTTGTCAATTCTCTAAACTAGTCTTGCATGGACATTCAAATGGACTGCCTTTAGGACCTAAGAAGGTTATTTAAATTACTGCAATATTTTTATTCTCACATCTTACAAATCAAACAGGTTTTTCCCATTTGATATCTATTCTAACACCTCAAAAGCGTAATTTCAGTTGAAGAGGAAAACCTTCAAATAATTTCCATCCAGAGCTATAGCTAGACAGCAATCTGCAATAGCATCAGTAATTTGACCTAATGCTGTATAAGCAGCAGCACGATTACAGAAGCAGACAGCAGCAAATGGGCGAGACTCCACATTACATGACAAAGCTGCAGTATAATTCTCAACAGCTTCTGCATGTCTTCCTGCCAGAAATGCTTCATTCCCTGCAGTCTGGAATTGAACGCATTTGAATCAAGCCTCACACATGCAATTTTTCATGCAACAGCAAAATTTACAGCAGATCTATACTTGACACTGTCTTGCAGTTCTATTGAACAATTGAGCAGATCTTAAAGTATTGATGTTTAAAGCAATCAAAGTTTTCTAATCATTAATAACTGAACGCTTATCAGAACACCAAAATCTGAATTTGCAAAATAAACCCATCAATTTAACCGAAATACAAGTTACAACTTTTAATTTGGATGTTAGACAGCATCCATGTACACATTATAAGAGACAGCCATACTACTCAAATGATGCACTAAACTCTTTCAGAAGAATTAAGGGGAAAAAATTACAGTCACTGACAAACTGACCTTGTGACGTAATAGTTCACGTACAATGGCAGCCAGTGGAATCATTGATTCGAAAACATTGCTTCCACTCCTGCAGGGTTAGCATAAAAGCTCATCTCCATAAAACTATTATCATCATAAAACACATCAATTTTTCTTTATACCATTTCTTCCAATCCCTTGAGAGGAACGAAGAGAAAGAATGAATAGGCTCAAAGATTCATAATCCTTACTTGTTCATAGAAGATACCACTTTTTCTTGTTCCTCCAATGAGGAAAGACCATCTTCAAGCTTTCCGAGGTGAAAGTAGGATTTAAGTTTCATTGAGCATCGCCATAGCCGGAAGTAGAAGCTCTTTGGGAGTTTTGAGTTATCCACATTCATGACTTCTCCATCAGCATCCAATGAACAAAAATTCTTCTCAGCAGAACCAAGGGTCTGGTCACACAGCTGAATCACCTCTTCAAATTTACACAACTGCCATTTAAAGAAACAGTTACTACAGAAGATTCTTTCATAAACAGCCTAAAACTAACTGTCTTAAGAAATTATCATAACAAAATGCCAGCAAATAACATGAAGGTGGCACGGACCATGAAAAGAGCTTCTGCTTTCATTTCAAGTAATTTTTCAGAGTACAAACTAATCATCAACGCCTCATTAATTTGTTCCAATGCCCTATCTGTGTCAGAGGTCGTCCTTCTTTGCAAAAATTCAACAGAATGATTGATGAATCCTGACACTTTCTGCCATCCATTAAAAGAATTAATCAGTTCAGGAAGGGTTCCTAATCATGAACAGAGAAAGCTTAACATCTCATGAAAAATTACCAAGAAAATTGAGAGTTTAGAACTTTCAGTTTATAAACAAGCAGTGCAAGTTAGATTCATCATAAACAGTGGTCTTATTCTTAACAGTTGGCATGCTAATAACTTCAAATCAGGTCCCTTCACAATATATGACTGTCCCTAACTCCACCCGTCTCCAAATGAAACTCCCTGAACATGATTCCAGACTTGAGGCCTCTGAAATTCATGAACAGAGATCAGAAGCACAACCAGAAAATGCCCAAAATCCTGCTGGGTGTGATACTGACGGGGCTAAAAATGAAAGGGGCAATGATCTGAGGATTGACAAGCCTATGACCTGTGACCCTTAAGTATATTCAAGAAAAGGCAAAGATAATTATTAGACTCTACAACAGCTAGAGCCAAAAATAAATGTCAAAGAATCCACCATAACCCATGAGCAAGGCCAAGAATAATAACCCACTCGAGAGTCTGAAGAATTAAGCTGGACCATAGCCTTGAGGAATGGTGTTACATCATGCACAAGACATCTGATCAGTAAGTTTAGCCCATTCAAAAGGCTTTCACTAAATATGCGAGCTTCCTTTCCTTATTTTAACTGTTTTGCTCATCAACTAAGAAAATTTAATAGCACCCTAGATACTTCATTAATAGACTTGAAAAAGCATGAAATGTAATTCAGTAAGCACTACTTTCAAATTAGAAGGTCACAGGACTCCCCATTGTCAAAACGCGGGAAAGAGTCTATAGATAGTAGTTTTGCAATAGTCACATAGAAATATGCCGAGGGAAGAACATGCTCAACTAACTCAAGTATTGCCCCGGAAGTTAAACAAAAATACTAGTTAGACCTTCTTCAAGCTTTCTGAGGTGAAAGGAAATTAAACATCATAGAAAATGAAATAGTAAGATTCTGGAAAGAAAATAAAAAGTGGCTTTCACAGAGCAAAATAGCTCAACAGATGAACTCAGAATTTCTGCACAGGATTGTTAACAAGGTAGCAAATGAAAAGAAAATTATTGATGACACGGCCCAATATTTGGGGCAATGACAAGATGCCAGACAGTAAAATTTTAGAGTACAAAATAATGGAATCAAACATGGTCTCCGTCTTTCCCTTTCTTGCTCTCAGACACATGTATGCATGCCACATCTTGCTAACTTGGCAACATTTTCACTCTTAGATTATGAGACCTACTTCCAACAGTTTCAGAAACTTGTACCAGAAACATAATTCTATAATATGAGGAGATATAAATAACACATTATCCAAAGTATCAAACTCCTCAATATGCCCCAATAGCACACTGTAATAAATGCCAAAAACATTAACTTCCACAACAAAGATAATTAAAAGTTCTGAAATCTGAAGCAATGAAAATGAATTCCCATCTTACAGTATATAATATATATAGAATGATATCAGAGCAGTTGGATGTTATAGATTTCCTATACTAAATCAGTATGTCCACAGACCAAAGCCAATAAAACAAAAGCAATTTTAAAATACAATGAATTAAATCTACAAATAATTCGTTTAGTTATCCATACAAGATGACTAAATGTTGTCAAACCTGTGCCTTTTGTAAGCCATCAGAGGCTTCCACAGCAATTTTTCGATCTACACAAACACCAGCTCCTGTTTGCAAGCACCTCTTGAAATATTGCAATGCATCTTCAACTTCCCCCAAAGCAAGGTAACAACTTAACAACATAGAAAATTTAATAAACAAAAAAAAAAAAAGAAGCAAAAAAGTCAGGAGATACAATTATCTCTCTTAATATCTATATATGAAGCACGTCAGACTACACATGTATTTCTATATACACAAACATAGAAGGAGGACAGATGAGACATTTAGTGATGATCATAAAACAAAGAGAAGAGGGGACAATCGATAGAGGTTTTGGATATCTACTTTCCATAGCCTTGAAGAAACATAAACACGGTAATTTCAACCAAAGCAAAATTCTGTCTACGTGATCTAGTACCTACAGTATTTATGGTTCATTTATTTAATTTTGGGAAGTTACATGTTGTGATGTAATTTATTTTAATAACAAATAACACCTATTTCTTTCCAAACGCAAAAACTATTCAAGAAAAAAGGCTCAATGACCATCCCAAACTACCCAATGAAGAACTCAGTATCCCATAAATTGAACAGAAAACAGATAACACATATTTCTTTCCAAAAGCAAAATCTCTCCCTTTAAATTCTTTCACCCCTACAACCAAATAAATATATGTACGCATATTAGAAGCAGAATGGAAACCTTACTTTGCAGCTCTAAGTTGTACCCTGAGGAAATTTGGATCTATTTCAGCTGCAAGTATACAATCTTTTAGTGCATCTCTCATCCTTCCAAGAGACATGCGTGTGGCAGCACGATTGCTATAACAAAGCATCAAAGCTCTCATAGATCTCCTGGATGTTGCTTCTTTAGAAACACATTGAAGTCCTTTAGTGTAACAATCTTCAGCCATAGATAAATCCCCATTTTTATAGGCTTGGTTTCCTCTGATTAGATATTACATCAGTATAGATGCGATGTGAATTTAATGAAACTAAGCACATCATAAACGAGTATAAATGTGAAACTGTGAAAGTGCAAAATAACCTGAGTCGCCACTTTTCACAAGCTTCCTGACCAGCAATGTCAGCACCAGCATTAGAAGCAGCCTCCTCCTTCATTACCTGCTCCTTATTAATCTCAGAATCCCTTGTTTTAAGTTGAGGATTTGATACTTTGTCTTTCAGAGCTTGCCCTGATGTGAAAAGGGATGATGTCTGGGAGCTTGAAGAAAAGGACATTGATGGTGATGAATAAGAAATCTTCAAGTTTGGAGTCGAGCTGTGAGCATCATAACCAACTTTTATCCAATTTTTCTTTTTGAGGTTGCGCTTAGGGCTAGATGATTGAGCTTCAGCTGAGTAAGCGGCAGAAAATGTGAAGGGGAACCCACTTATATCATTTGAACTTGAAGCACAACTGAGATGTGGCATACTATCAACACCACTGGCTTCACCACTTGAGTTTTGACTGCTCACAGCTTCTACTGATACGTTTCCTGCATCACTAATTATGTCCACTTCGTCATTTGCAGACTTGAAGCTTTCAGTTTCCACCCCGGATGCAGACCCATCTTGTGGATCATCACTGGAATTATTTTTAGGAATGTGGTATTCTGAAGCCTTATCCGTTGTTTCCTTGCATGCAGCATCACATTCATCAATAAGCAAGCGTTCAGTTTTCACAATTAGATCTTCATCTATAGGATCATGAGATGTGGTCTGCACTCCATCAGTGGCTGTAGAGTTGGTATCAAGACTCAAGGACTCATTGGACGTCACAGAATTCTCCCTTGAGCACCGAGTTTCAGCCAGTGTTTCCTGATATGGAGACACTTCCATTGGTGAATAAGCCTCAGAAGCTTCTGGGTTTCCTTCAGTAACATTTTCCGTTGAAACAAAATCTTGTCCATGAAACAGCCGGACAGGGGTAGACAGCTTCAGTTTACCTCTTCTTTTCTTCACTCTAGTGTTGCTACTTTGCTCCTTTACTAATCCTGGTGTTTTGAACTCAACAAAAGATGACTTCGAATCATCTTTCTTCCCTGTGAAGACAAATTCATCTCTCTTGGTAAATCCAGAAGCATTTCCGACCATGGGAAATTTTATGCCTCCAGATAAGAATGATGATGACGACGTGGCATTTTGTGTCATTCTGATGCCTTCATTGGGTTTGTCTACCTGACCACCACTTGCATCTGTTTGGTTAGTTTCCCCCAGAGGTACCTGGGAGGAAGGATTCCAAAATTTTGGTCCGGTGGCGTCCCTCTTCTCACTGAATAACTTTAATTTCTCCATTTCTCTCAACAGGCTGGCCTCTGTTCTACCCCCAACATAACTGGTTGTCGCTTTACTGCTTGCAGAGGCAGAAACTTTTTGCCTACCGGTCATTACATCAGCTTCATTCTTCTTAACACTATCAAAACCCATAGAATCCTTCACATTTAGATTCTTCATTTGGTTGAGAAGTTCATTTGTTGAGTTATCAATATGTAGACCGCCAGCACTGCTTTCTTTAATACTCAATTTCTTGTTCAACTCACTTTGGAGTTCCATTTCAACACTGGAAGAAACACTTGGGTCGGATGTACTTCGGGACGTGCATTTAGAAAAACCATCTGTAAATGCATTTGAACATCTGCTTTTGATTTTGTCAATGTTTTCCACTCCACCAACACTAATATTCAACTTCCCCGTACCATCTGGCAGCGTAGACACCAAACTTCCATCATGACTTGAACTCTTCTTATGACCACTCTGAAATGCATACTCACCCTTACTATAACCCCCATCTTTGAAGTTCGAAACATCATTCACATTGCCCATTTTCAGATTTCTCATTTGATCAACAATTCCTTGATCGAAATTCAAACCAGAACCCATGTTGTTCTTGTTTAAATTCGAACCTGGATCAACCCCCTTCGCTCCAAAGACAAATGGCTCATTTCCGGCCTGTCCAGCATCAATTTCACTGAATACAGACGACGAAGCCATCCCCGACCCAGAAAAGGGTCGAACCAAGTTGTCGCCAGCGGAAGCAAAAGGATTGAAACCAGGAGCAAGCAGATGCTCCTCGATCCCTGTCGTCGACCTCAAGCTCTGAGCATTATTCTGCTTTCGAACCTTCATCAATCTCGGCCTAGACAGACCCGAAAACGGGCACGTTGATGAAGCAGAAGGGGTGCTGAAGGTGAAATTCGTTTTCTGGACATTCGACTTTGAAATCCCAGAAGCTCTATCCATGGCATTGGTTTGTTCCATGGGGCGTGGAAACCTTTGATGTCGCTCGAATTGGCTGATTGGAGACAACCGAAAAAGTTCGGAAGAGATTAAATGAGCGGCCCAACCAGCGGGATTGTCGGTATCCACTGGCACTCTGGGAACTACCAACGCCGGCGACATGCCAAAATCGGAGTCATCTAATCGGAATAATGGTAATTAGCAGTGGCGACGAAAGTCTCAGGTTAATCGAGCATATCTTGGAAGAGGATCGAAATGAACGCAAATTATTAAGATGTAGACAAATTAAAATATTAACATAAAGGTTGAACATGCTTTGTACAAGTTTTGATCGGTCTTACTTTGGCTGGAAGGAAAAAGATAGAAAAGCACTTTGCCTGTTATTATAACATGATCGTAATTTACATAACTTTTCAAGAGCGGTTTTCGAAATTTTACACTTCAAATTATATAATCTACGATATAGATGGTTTGAGAGTTTCCAGGTATATAATCTCTAAATACTTTATATCCCACCATTATTTAGACTTATTATTTTATTGTAACCCTTAAAATATAATTTAAGGACTTGTAGCTTATATATAGTAAGTTTATATTAAAAGTTGTAAATTTGATATGAATAAGAATTATCACTTAATTTTTTTCTTTAATTTTCTCTTGTGTCTCTCCACTTCTCTTACCTTCAATATTTTATATTTTTGTTATTTTATAACACGCTATCAACAAAAATTTATTTTAAAGATTTGATGTGTGAGATGATTATAGATTACTATGTCATTGTTGGTATATAACAATATTCTACTATTATGTTGAGAGAGGATCCTCTCCTCATCCCCTCTCTCATATTCCCTCATTGTCCTCTTAGAAACACATGTGAGTGTGTGTTTTTTAAATAAAAAAAATGTAAATGTCATGCCAAAGTGTGTATGTGAGAGGATGGAGAGGGATGATGAGAGAGGGATGAGAAGGGAAACCAACCCATGTTATGTTACCTTTCATTTATTCAATTTCACCCTCACCTATTTCTTTATTTCTATATACTTCTCTTGTATTGCCTTATCTTATCTATTATGTTACCTTTCATTTGGACTTGTCCTGTCGATCATCAGGGGTCTTCATCTTAGGAGGCCACTTCACACCTTCGCCTAGGCTAGACAAAGCTTGCACGATCTCACCTGTAGTCACAAAAAATTTGTATGCGTCTAACCTTAGTGGGACGTTTATATTTGTAATGTGGTCTACGCTGTGAGATTGCTTTTTGTCTTATTTAATCTAGGTCTAGGCCCGAGCTAGCATGTCTTCCATAGAACTACAAATATACTTAGTTCTTTATAAAGATCAGAGATAGGGAGCAAAACTATCCTGAAAGGAGCAATAACGATAGTAAAGTCATAGTAGGTTATACTAACTTTTTCTTTGTTGAACCATCCCAAAAAGTTGTGCAATGGCTCATCTTTCCTACTTTTTTCTTTGTTGAACCATCCCAAAAATTCATGCAATGGCTCATCTTTCCTTTGTACGATTTTGTACAAATCATTTAAGTTGCTTCTTGAGCTTCCTGCTGCTGGCAAATTGCTGCACAAAAGTTTCATTCAAATCTATGAAGGATGATATTAAATGGGATGGTGAGGAGATGAACCATTCCATCGTTGGTCCATTCAGGCTAGCCCTAAATCCTTTACACATGCACGCTTCGCGAATGTTTGGGGAATAGAGACCATATGCATCCTTTGCTTGTAATAAGCCATATGTTCGTCTGGGTCAGTGGTGCCATCATACAGGTGCAGGTGTGGAAGAGTAAACTTTCTGGGCATGTCCACCAATGCTATGTCTTTGGTAAAGGGTGAAATCTGCAAAGCTCCCCCAGCTCGCTTTTCCTCAGTGGGATCGGCATGCTTGGAATTCTTAGTACAAGGGCTTCTAGGTTTTGCACCTTCTTTCTCCATGCTGAGGGAGTTGCTCAATCTTCATCATTTGTGGGAATTGGATCCTCCTCAAAAAGACTGACGATCCTAGGTTGTTCCACATTTGAGCTTGTCTCTTGGAATTTTGGGGGAGTCCCTCATGCCATGTCTAGGAGGGGTTGTCACGTGCAAGGGGTCTACCCATAGGAGTTTCTTTAGTCAGAACAGTGGGTTGAATGTCCATACCTGGATGGCCACACACTGGCAGGATGAAGTTATCGGGGAGTCCTTGTGGTCCCTTATTTGAGTTAGACATTGAGGACATCTGTGTATATCGTCGCGAAATCATGGTGAATAATGTGTCTTGAGATTCAAGTTGCTCTCTTAAGTTGGAGTTCTATCTCTCCAATCGCTGAAGTTGTTCTTTTTGTTGAGTGTGGCATTCCTCCTGATGAGAAACGTCAGGGTTTGTTTAGCGATCTGAGTGGCTTGTTTCTTTACCATCTTGGCCAATTATGCCATGCTAGGAGTGGGATCTTCGAGTTGTACTATGATGCTATAGAGCCATCCTGTCATGGTAAGATGAATGGGGGAATACAAAAAGAGAAAGTATGCAAATTTTTTCAAAAATGGTGTTGTTGGGTACTTACTGTCGCGCCAAATTGTTTGTGTAAATTTTTAGGTCAATGAGAAATTGTGAAGGGGGTCACCAACAACGTGATTTAATGTAGAAAATAGGATAGAATGCTAAAAGAAAATAGTGTTATTGCTGGTTGAATAACTGTAGATAGGGGTACAATATTCATAAGACTTACAGTCTAAGTGGGCTAGGTCATTGGAAAAGTGGAGAATACAAGAGTTTTCAAAGAGGAGCAATGTGTGTTTGAGTTCAATGCTTCCTGCCTTGTTCTCCTCCTCATTTATAGGCCTCTCCACGTTCTTCTAGTTGCTAGATTCTAGGGAGAGTCAGATCCTTCTCTCTCTCTCTTTGTTTTTTATGGTAGTTGGGGTCGTGGCTATTTTTATGGGATTAAAGCTATCTGCTTGAACTAGATCTTATTTTGCCGCCTTCTCATCACGTTCTACTTCCCTCTATTATGTCGTACAGTGCTTCATCTTTGTAGGATTGGCAGTTCTCTCACCCTTACCATGATAGACTGCGTCAAGTTAGATCACCTTGGTGACTCAAGGCTCATTGAGCCAAGTAGTTACGCTAAACTTGTATGATAGGTTGGGCCTATAAGCAATATTGGGCTTATTCTTGATGGTTAGGCCAGTAGTATTATTTTTAGGGGCCTACAATGAACACAATAAATTGATGGAAAAAAGGCCCTTTTCTAATTGTAACTCCCATAGCATTCTCTCTCTCTATATGAATATGACAATGAATAGTAGAAAATGGCGTTCTCATTGATTTTTTTTTTTTTTATCAATTACGCACATAGGCCATAAAATCACAATAAGATTGCTTAGTCATTAGGCCACCAAAGCATAATTAACGGCCACATAATCATTTTTAACACCATTGAGGTCCTTATTAAACCACAAGGACTAATGTTTGAAACACAATAAAGCTTGAGGGACCAAAACTTATGGTTTGAAATTATAAGGACCAAGACTAAAATGGAAGCAAACTATAAATAATAAATATTATTATAGGGAAAATTACACTGAGGTCATAAGCAAGAAAATATACATCAAAGAGGTCCCAAAATAAGAAAATATTACTGTCAAGTCCCTAAGATAATAAATTTATTATTATCAAGTCCCCATTAACAATTCCGGAATTGTTAATGGTGCTTCTGGGGTTGTTAATAACAACCCCGCAATAACAACCCCACGGGATTGTCATTAACAACCCCAGGGGCGCCATTAACAACTCAGGGACCTGACAATAATTAATTTATATCTCATGACCTCTTTGACATATATTCCTTTACTTGGAACCTCAGTGTAATTTTCCCAATATCATATTAACCCAAATTTTGAAGATGACCATATATATCCATCAGGGAGCTGCCACACCATTATGCATACCTTTGTTTTAGCTATTCATTTGCTATTACATATATTATGCAATTATGCAATTTCATAATAACATGATGTTTTATATCTTGTTTCAATTTATGTATTCATTTTCCTATTTTATTTTGTTGTCATTTTATTGAGTTGTTTATCTATTTCCATTTTATTATGTCGTTTGTACATGTTTTATCATCTTTTTTCAATCTCACATAGTATACATGGTCCCTTCATTTTTTTTTTTTTCATGGATCTTCCGTTTTTCATTTTGTTATTGTTATAACTTTTCATATCAATTAACTAATATGTCAAAAGATACAATATTGATATGGCCAACAACCACATTATTACTCTTTATTTTGTGATTAAATAACAAGAAACCATGTTATTTTCAATCCGGCTACTTTTTCAAAGGTTACTTGATAGTGATCTTAATATATGACATTATTTGTAAAAGAATTCTTGACAAGTTAATTGTTATGAATGGTATTTTTACCACCTTGGAAGCCAAGAGAATTTTATCCTTGTAACATCCTAATATTTTTCAAAGTCTAGATGAAGAATTCAGGATGAACCAAAGGCCTTAGTCTGTAGAGGGCAGATAGATCTCACAACAATTAAAGTGAAATCCAAGGAAAGACCTCTGTGCAAAGAAGAAAAATTCCGCAATATTTCCAGACGAAATGCGGACAGGTCTTAGAGCCCCGAAAATTCCTATAAAATCTTAGAAAATAATAGAGGGCTTCTATAACAATATGGCGCAATCATAATATTCTTTTAAGCTCCGAAGAATTTATTATGAATTTTTGAATATTTTCATAAATTTTGGTGGGACATGGTTTTTGGCCACAAATTGATATTATCAAATATATTGGGACCTTAGTGTTTTGGACTAGGATATGGGAAAATTAGTACATTATTTTAGAAAATTTTTTATGTAGTAAAAATCAGAAAAGAAAATCGGTTATGTGAGTAAAAACGCTTGAAAATTGGTAAGATACCACTAAAAAGGGTTTTAAAGAAAAATTTAATCTAGGAGTTCTAGACATCCGAAAATTCTGAAATTTCAAGGGCAACCTTCTGGTATTTTTAGGGAGTTTCTGTGATTTGTTTGAAATTTTTGAATGACTACAAAATTTTCTAGAATTTTCCATTTTTCAGGGCAATCCAGTGGAAATTATCTATATAATTTGAGATAGATGGACCCTTGGGACCCATCCAAAGTTAGGGCCAACCTAGCTTGAAGAAGGGGGCATATTTTGCATGTGAATTTGAATAATTATGTAGAAGGGGACACTTATCAGAAAAGGGGAAATTTTTTTGAGAAAATTACACCTAAAGCCCAATAAATATTTGTATTTTGACCCCTCCCCTTCATTCTCTTTAAACTGTGACCCCTCTCCTCTTAGTGCTCTCCCACCCTCTCTTAAAGTAAGCCTCTTTCGGTGGAAATTTGAGCGATCCAGGCTCGACTTTTGATCCAAGTAAGTTCTAATTTCCTCCCTCTTTTAAATTCCGTTATTTTTAGCAATTATTAGAGTAGTTTAAGGGAAGGTTTTGTCCAATTGGGCTAGCCTAGATAGTGAACCTAAGGGAAGGTTCTGTTCAACTATCTTAGTAAAAACAAGTCTTCCTAAGGGGAAGTGTTACCAAATTTTTAGGACTAAGATGGCACTTCCTATGGGAGGTGCTGTCCAACTGTCCTAGATTGAAATAACATTTCCTAGGGAGGGTATTATCTGACTGTCCTAGACTAAGGTAGCATTTCTTAGGAGGAGATGTTGTCCGAATGTCTCGGATAGAGGTAAGATTTCTTAGGGGGAGGTACTGCCCAACTATCGAGAGGTCTAATGGGCACATCTAAGGGGAGATGTTGCCTAACTGTCTCGGCCAAGGCAGTGGGGACGGGCTAGTAGCACGGACCTAGGCTTTATAGGGTGGACAACATAAGGGTACTAGTAGGGAAAGGGTATGATACAGGTAGGGGAGAGAGACGGTCTAGGTAGTAGGGAACCTAGACCCCGAGGGGTATAGAAAAGGAAGGGCGGTAGTATACCGATAGGGGCATACAATAATGTCATATATTGTGGTCTGTATAGGCATTACAAAGGAACCAACTAGTGACCCAAAAGTGCCAAAAATATAGCAACAATGCACTTGCACTGTATGAGGATACTGGTAGCTAGAATCTCTACCCTTAACTTATATTGCTTTGTGTGTCTACTATTTGTTTATTGCTTGTATGACGTGTTCTGGTTGAGCTAGCATGTATGCATGAGATGTATGACTCTCTGTTATATGTCTTGGCTATTGAGTAGAGTAGAGAAGAGTCACGTGGATGCTCTTAGTACATGATAAGTGTTGAGAGAGAGAGCACTAGAGGGGACATAGGGGCATTGCATATAGCATGACATGCATTGCATTACATTGTTATTGGTATGATTCTGCTACTAAGGTTTCTCCAGAAACCTTACTCTCTCTACAATGTAGGTGAAGGATCTACAGGAGGTAGAGGAAAGGAATGAATTTAGTTATAGACGTTTCTGTTTCCTGTTTTTCTGGCATGTAATTATGAACAATATTAGTATTGTATATTATGAGTATTAACATAAAGTGGTTATTTTGGTTTACATGTTTTGAAATTTTTATTCTCTCTGTTTCGATATTCTAACATGACGGTGGTTCCAAAGGCCACCTTAAGGAAAGATAATGGAATAAAAGTAAGGTGTTACAACCCTTGTCCTAAATACTAGTATAAGACATAACTCATGTTAACAAAAGACATATATATAATCATATATTGCCATGGTCATTGAGATATAATTATGAGTGAAGGTTGTGATGATGACTCAATGCATTATAGACAAGTGACCAAGAACTTAGTGAAAGCAAATGGTTATGAAACCATAAAGCACCATTGAGAGAAAATATCAGAGTTGTTATAAAATCAAATAACAAAAAAAAAAAAAGATGTGCTATTTTCTTGCAAGCTTAAAGGAAGATATTATTCATTCATATCTTATTTGACGTTAGTATGAATTATTGTGATATATTATGATAATCTTTTTAAACATATTTGTTATTGTGATGTTGATAAGTGTTTGAGATAAAATAGACCAACAAGTAATTATTGATCTCTCATTGGAGCCGTGCAATACCATTTTATTAGGAGCTCTTACACGAAATTTTGCTAAGTAGGTTTGGAGTGTTTTTTATGGTATTTGTTCAGGCTAAGTTGATTAACTTCTTAATTGCTGCATGATTGATTTGCTCATGTTGTTATTGTATTTTCTTATATTCATGTCTATATTGTTCCTTATTCTCTTATTGGTGTTTCCTACATCAAGTTCCCACAATTTCTTTCTACCTTATTATCAGGGAATTCAGAAATTTTTATTTGAGAAGCAATATTCCTTACATTATGAAAGAAAGTCTGGATGGTTAATATGGACTATTGTTAATATACTTTTTGCCTCTCTTTGAAAAAAATAAAATACAAATATCACATATGAAGTTGTTAACCAGGATATATTTTTTTGAGACTTTGTTCAACTATAGGAGTTTAAATCTTCTTCCTTATTCCTATGGTTGTATGTACAATCTATGCCAAATACTTGTTCAGATTTTGTCTTGTAGAATGAATTAAAAATCATTTGTATTATTATTATATCATATAGCCTTAAACATGGTCATATTATATTGATGCATATTTGCTATTTTGTGGGCAAATTAATAGGGATGATATCATTCATATGATCTTAATATTTTATTAAATTTTAGTATGGTTTTATTTCAAATTTATTGATGATATTTTATTGTAAGGATTTGGAGTTGTTTTTAGTTTAACTAACTATAAAATTAGCTTTATTTTCAAATGAAATGTGTAGATGTAGAAACAAATCAGGCCATTAGATCAAATACCATTTGTAAGTTTTTCTTTCTATTTTCTTAATAATGTATCTTACTGTGTTCTTCAAGATGATGAATTATTGGTCACGGCTATATATATGTATTGGAATTATATAAATTTTATGTGACAATTGTAAAACAAATCATATATTTGAATTGACTAAGAAAGTTCATTATCAGTTGTTGATTTTGCTTTGTTGGGAAAATCTGTTTTTTTTTTTACATGTGCCAACTAATACATTTTGGAAGTCAAATTTGTGGATGCTTAAATAGTTAAAAAAATTGAAAGAAGACTACAATTATTATTATTATTATTATTCATGATTTTGTACTATAATACACTTGTGTTATCACTTCTCTCAAATTAATTGTAGCCCCTAAACATCATAGATCATTATTACAATGTGATCGATGTATTTTGATCATGGATCATTTTATATTTTTATGGTTGAAAGTTCCAAACATTTCAAACTTTTGAGAATGTATTGTAATATTCCAAATTTTGAGGAATCAATATATAATTTTATTATGGGATATATAAAATCAAGGAAAGGTTTAATTTCCCCAAAAAGTAGACCAATTAGTTTAAAAGCTATTTTTGAATTTAAAGGCTAAATTTCTTGAAATAATTCAAGAAAAATAGATAGAGGATTATTTGTTTGGCCTAATATTTTTAGGAAAAATAGATAGAGGTTTAATTTCCCCCAAAAGTAGACCAATTAGTTTGGCCTACTATTTAAAGGCCAAATTTCTTGAAATAAACGAGGAAGAAAGCTTTTATAATGTGATAAGGAAAGATTTTTAGATATTATTTTAATTAATAAAGGATGACTAAGTTAAAAATTGGGAAACATTAGAAGGACCCAATGTATAATTTTATCCAATGCATATATTACACCTTTTCTATTGCCTTTCCATGCATAAGAGTGCAGGACAGATGGAAGAATGCATGCTTTCATTTTATCATTTCTCCTCCACTTGTAAATCAAGCGGACAGATGGATGGCATGCATGTATTTCATTTGGCCATTTCTTCCATGCATGAGAGAGAGGGAGTTCAGATCCTTCAATTATTCATTCTTCACTCTTTCATTTTGCCAAGGAAACAAAGATAGAACTGAGAGAGAGAGATAGAGAGAGCTTCGATCTTCTTCATCCATTTCCATTCGGCTAGAATGAGACAGAGACAGAGACATATCGAGAGAATAGAGAGAGCCACGGACTGCTGGAGAAATATCCGTTCTTCACTTTGCCATTTTCGTTGCTGGATAATAGAGTGAAACTGAGGGAAAGAGAAAGAGTTCATTCTGCATTTCCATTTGGCATTTCATTCTTGCTAAAGCAAAGAGAGCAACCGAGAAAGAGAAAGAGTAAGACCCGGTTCTGCATTTGCATTCTGTGATTGTGTTGCTGAAGAAATAGAGACTGAAAATGAGAGAAAAGGAAAGAAGGACCACCGGAGAAGAGAACCTAGTCACGGTGAGCTTTTCAAACTCCTTCCATCTTTAGTTTTCTGATTATATTTTGATTGCATGTTGAGTTTATGGAACCCAGAACCAAATGCATGTAGCTTTGAAGTTGATTTCTGAATCGCATATGTTATTTCAGTTCTGGTTTGGAGTAATGAAACAAAGCATGTAATGAGGTTGAGTTTTGGATCATGCATGTGTCATCCTTCGGTTTTGTAATGATTTTCGAAACAGGAACTATGAATATATATGGGAGAGTGTTTCGGTGTAGTGTATAAATGTAAAAATGGATGCAATCTTGAAGCTTGTATTTTCGGCTCAGAGGGTTGTCTGTTTTGAGTGAAGTTTTGGTAGGGTAAATGAACCTCATTGTCTCTGAGATTTTTCAAAACGATAAAGGATATATCAAGCTTTAAAACAAGTCCTATATCATGCAATTTGGATTGGTAGATTAAGAGTTATGATTTTATGAAATTAAGGTTAGATTTTGAAGGAAAATACTTAACACCGAAAGTAATGTAATTCGAAATAGAGGAAAATGTCCTTGGATAACTATGAAATTTCTTGAGGGATTAGTAGACATATAGAGCTTTACAATAAGCTTGGAACCAGGTCATTTGGAGCTTTGATGACTCATATATGAATTTTTCAAATTGGCATGTAACTATCAAGATGAATCATGACTCGTGAATTTCATGAGATATTTTAACAAAGCAAACCATTTTCCTTTCTTATGAAATTTGGCGAGCTATTAGTAGACATTCTAAGCTTTAAAATGAGTCCAAGAACATACCAAAGGGATGTCAAGAAAAATAGTTATGACTCTTGGAAGTTAGGGCTCTGAATCTGGGAAAATCTAAGAATCAGTATGAATGGTTAGATTTAAAGACATTTTCAAAGGTTTATAAGTATAATGTGGTTCTGTAAATTATTTTTCCCATAAAGGAGACTTAATAAGGGTTAATTAGAGACAAGAACCATGCCATTTGGATCTCGCCATCTCTAGTTATGAATTTTCTAAGTTCAGTGTAAATTGGGGCATATTCTATTAATGATTAAGAAGTACAAATCAAGGGATTATGAAAGAGATTAATAATTCAATAAAAGGGGTACTATGGTGTGTTTATTAACCTACCCTTATATGTATATAAATTTTAGGTTTTGATATTTGCTCAAGCCTTCAAGGAGTAATTAAGGACAAAATAAGGTAGAGGTATATCGGAATAAAGCGCAAGAGGTAGTAACTTCTTCTCATCATTATTATGTAATTGTTCTACATGTTTTTTTTTTGCTATCATGCTAATTGGGAAGTTTCCTTGCATGAGATTAATTGTCATGACAATTTGCGCCAGTTTATTGTTCATTTAATTATGAATGCGCACCAATTAGCGAGTGGCTAGTTTATCTGTGTGATGTATGGGCATAATTGATGATATAGTGTTGTAAGGTGTTGTTCTCTGTGACTTGTTTTGCATACTTTGTGAACTTTCATAATACATGATAGATTATAGTTATTATTGGGATTCTCAAGAATCTCATTCCTTTCCTAAATTCATATATAACAAAAGCAAGTACTTGGGCCAAGCCATTAAGGTTGGTGAAGCCTGAAGAAGGTTGAAGTTGCAGGAGTTATAAGAAATTGTTCAGTTTAATATTGGCTATATGTTTAGCCTTAGTTATTTACCATATTAGAGATATATAAGTATTTAGTTATTTTGGCATGTAAATACCCTCTATAAGGAGGATAGCTCTGACTATATTAGCCTAAAGACAAGTGTCATCTATGGTGATGACATATGGTTATTTATATATAATTGATAGTATAAGTAGAGCTCACGCATGCTTGAGTAGTTATTATGATATGTTTAGAAGCTCGAGTAAGTGAATGAACTATGACTTAAGATATTTACGTGCCAATTATCTACATATCTTGATATTTTATACGATAAAAGTACACATCCTAAATTTTAATTCGAGTGATAATTAGTAATCTTTGGATGTGTAAATATAAAGATATGATTTTGCTTAATTGGATTAGAATTCTGGAATACGCTAGGAAGAATTGTTGGGATTAGAACATACACGCAACGGAAAAATTAACTTTTAAAATTTCTAATCCCGGCCTTAGATCTATCAATGACGTTTAGATCAAGTGGTTAGATAGTACCTTTTCAATTTTGATTGTTCAATCAAGAGGAGCCAACACTTCTGATCGACTCCCTCTACTGGTTTCCACACACGAACAATCCCAACAGAGTTGTGTGCTAGCGCCTCTTGTTCCTCTCTAGGGTTTCTGGTGGCTTACTCTTAATTTTCGTCCATCCCTCTCATTCATGAGCTTTCAAATCTTATATGAAACTCACAACTTGTGCATCAAAGTTGAGCATTTTTATTGCCCAATAGGCATTATGTCCCAACACCACTGGGAAATGGCAAGCTTTTCCAAAAACTAATTGATATGGTAACATGACAATTGGAATTTTATGAGCTGTTCTGTAAACCCATAAAGCATCATCAAGCTTAATTGACCAATCCTTCCTTGTAATACCTACAGTTTTCTCAATTATTTTCTTTATTTCCCTATTAGAAATCTTAGCTTGGTGATGAATAGGGTTAGTCGTCTTCCCTATTCTTCAAAGAAACTAAGCTAAACTATAGAATAGTGATGTTAAGCATAGGTCACTTTCCAAAAGGAGCCTAAGTGTTAGTTAA
>JBAGKO010000011.1:23089687-23101651 GCA_037177275.1 Acacia concinna | reverse complement strand
TTCAAATTATATTGTTTGACTTATGAACTAATATATAATATAATAAAATACAATATATGATATGATTAAATAATGTAGTTAGCTTTATTAGGAGTTTCTTAGAATTATTTAAAAAAGTTAATGTGCCCTTATAATTAGTACCGGAGGGAGTATATGTGTATAGTGACAAACACATATTCGGCTAGGCACTAAACTGTATGGCAAATTGGGGAATAATAATAATAATAGCAGCAGTAATAGTACATGCATGTATATAATTTAAGTGCATGGTTGAATTAACTTATATTAAGTAATTTAATATATATATATGTATATTTATATAAATGTAATTCATTTTTTTAATTAGAGTTCTATTTTTTATGTTGACATTTTCACAATATATATAATTCTAAAAATAAATCAGGACCATCAACACAATCCTCATCCAAAGTCTTGAGGATTGTATTTAAAAAAAATATATAGATAGATTGTAAAAAAAATAATATAGAGATAAGTTAATTTTGACGTCCCTTTGTCTTGCCATTTATATTATTGTAATAAAGAATATACAACAATACTCTTTTTTGCTTGTATGTGTATGTAATTTGGATATATTTGTGGCCATAGGCACCCTATAAGGCTGCCTTTGCTAATTTTTTTTTTCCTTTTTAACTAATGGAGGTTGAATCTAGCACAATGCCTAGTATTTCACATGGCAAATCATATTTTAACATTGGTTAGGAGATGTTCAAATTTATTGATTGATAATTTCTCAAAAAGAATTGTCTCCAATAAAAAAAAAAAACTGCCGGTGGAAAGCATAATTTTACATTTAAAACATTGCTGCTTATGATGTTATTATATTAATTATACAGATACATACATACATACATACATAATTCTTCGTATGAACCCCCAACACTTGCTATATACTCATATATGTGTATAGTGACAAACGCATATTCGGCTAGGCACTAAACTGGAAGGCAAATTGGGGAATAATAATAATAATAGCAGCAGTAATAGCACATGCATACACATAATTGCTTATAATAAAAATACTGACGGTCAAGATAGGACATCCAAGTTAGACTTTTGAGTAAACCTTCCAATTTTTAAATACTAACAAGAAAAATTACAAAAATGCATCTAACCTTAGGCTATAGCAGAACGGAAAAAGAAAAGTATACTCATGAATGTGAATAGATGATACTCAATTGAATAATAAAATTATAGAAAAATCACAATAAATTTCAATAAAATACAAAAAATGAAAATTAACTCTCTCTCTCTCTCTATATATATATATACATATATATATATATATATTAATAGAACTAGATACTGCGAGCTTGTATTTTGTACAAAATATATTTTTTTCCAGCATTTTGTACAAGGGATATAAAGCATATACTATTTATAGTTTATGAATAGTATATTTTATTTACATATGTTGGCCTGAAGTGATGAGGCTGCTTGACTAGAGACAAAAAACCACGTGCCCATTATAATACTCCTCCCTCCCCATGAACAAAAAATTGGATCGGACTGGCCGGTTCGATTGAGAACCGGCCCCTAATCTAGTCCGGTTGCTTAAAAAACTGGTCAACAGTTCGACCTAATTAATGATCGGTCGAACCGGTTGAATCGGCCGGTCCATCCGAGAAAACCAATTGGTCCAACCGGTCAACCCGGTTTTTATTGAAAAAAAGTAAAAACAAGATTTTCCCATTTATTTATGAAAATTTTAAAATATATCAATATATTGTCACATATTTTATTATTATAAATTATACTTATATGTTTCTTTAATTTTCATACATATATATAATGTTATTTTATTATTATTAATTAAATTATAATATTTTAATATGATCGGTTTAACCCCGATTCGACCCGGTTGAACCATTTGAACCCTGAACCCATGCCGTAACCAATTTGTTGCCTAGTCCGGTTTTTTGTACCCCTCCTGTCTTTAATATCTATTTATTTACTTTGGGGAGATTAAAAAAATTAAATAAGTCAGGCATATTATAGATATATATAAATTTATAAGTTAAGTAAATTAATTTAGAGAAAATTATTAAATATAAAAAATAAAATAGAAATGGTCTTATATTTAGAATTAAAATTAATTTCTAAACTAGTTTTCAATTTAGGACGGAAGGAGCAGTAGAGAATATAATAATAGGATATAATGATGATAACAAAGCACTGTGTTATTGAATTAGTATGCGTTGGAGGAATCATGGAATGACATTTGTAGCCCTTGTTGCTTAATTCAATACATATTTATTTAATTTGATTAAATTAATAAAATTAATTAATTTATTTAACATTATATATATTTTTTAAAAACAACACAGTCATTATCCTTAGTTCTCCTCCTTCCTCCTTCTTTTTGTTTATTATTGATAGAGCATTAAATTAAAAAAATATTGATAAATATAAAAATAACTATATCTTATACTACCAACTTACATGTGTGATTTTTTTTTTTTAAAATAAAGGTCCTTATAATTAGGACGGGCAGGTACTAACGGCCTGAGGTTACAACGACGGAATCGAACCCGTGACCTCCTCCCACTTGAGAGATATCATTACCATTAGGTTATAAGGCCTTGGGTTACATTTGTGATTTTAATGCATGGAATTCAACCAAATTAACAAGGCTGCTTGACTTGAACCAGAAAGAGGATAAGTATTCCGTTGCAAACATACCTTGAACCTATGGACACACACATATATACATATATTAATTACGTGTGTGGGTAGGTGTGATAGTACACATGCAGAGGGCAATAATTAATTGAAAGTGGTGATTTAAATTCAATGGTGGAGTGATTGACGGGGAAGGGAAAAGTCTTTTGCGTATTTCGTAGGGAACTTGATAATATTGATTTTGACGTTTTCAAACATTTTGGCTATGTAGTAAGTGTTTGTCTACTATAAATAGAGGCTCCTGGATTTGTAGTATGGTGTGTCATCAATAGAATTCTATCATTTATTTGGCTATTGCTTTAATTTGAAGCCATAGCCATGGATACTTTCTTTTTCACAAGAAACACTACGATGTCTGCTATATTCCTTCTTCTTGGTGTATTCTCCTCCATAGGACTCCAGTTTGCAGGTTTCTCTCTCTCTCTCTCTCTCTCTATATATATATGTATATATATAATGACTTGAGAATGTTAGCCATATGCTCTTATTGAGAAAAAAATTAATTTTAATGTATAGTTTTGCTCTTTATTTATTATTGTATTAACATTGGTCTCATGCAATATCATGTATATTAAATAGAGATGATATTAAAAAAGTTATAAAATTTTATAGAAAAGTTAATAAAATTTAAGATTTTTTTTATCTGTGTAGAACATGTTGGAAGCTAAGAACTTTATAAATAGAAATGGAGGAATGTGTGTATATATATATCTATTGAATTCCCCACCTCTTCTCTCCCCTAATAATTATCATGCATGGATTAATGGAAAAACCGTTTAGGCAGGAAAAGACCCTTTAGTCTCAACAAATTTATTTAATGATAATTAGTTCCGAAACATTTCGTCCCAGATATTAAAAAATATATATTGAGATTTTCTTACTTACAACAGTCAGAAATTTGCAATTCATCTTATAATAATTGCTTAAAACACAATATTAATTATTATTATATTGATAATTTTGAAGACTTTTTTTTAATTATTATTATATTGATAATTTTGAAGACTTTTGTTTTTTGTTTTGCTAACAAGATCTAATGACCTGATATAGGTGTCAGTCTCCCTTTCGTTTGTATTGCTAGTCACTAACGGAATTTTTGTGCTTACTCATTCTTAATGGGGGCAGTATATTCAATACATAGTTTGTAATAGAGCTAGTCATGCAACGTCATTTATGACTTTTTCTCTCCGATAGTGTATTTGGATATTAGTGGAAGTCAATGGTCAACTAGATCGATGGTTCTATGCGCATCACAGCCGTAAATTATACAAAACTATGAAAATTATTTGCATAGTGATTAACAATAACGTTTCAAATGTTAGGGAAGTTATTAACATGCATACAGCATAACGTTTAAGGGTTTTGTATAATTTAAAATTTAATATGTAGCCTACTATTAGTTATCATTGGTCTAATATAATTTTACCCCGGGGATTTTTTTTTTGGGATCAAAATCATATTAAATTCGCTTCATTTTAACACTTTCAAATCATATTAATTTTAATAAAATTCAAATACCCACAATACTCTTGTGTTAAAACTTCCCGCAAAAATGAATCTAGCCCTTTGTTAAATACTTGCTAAAATCATGTAGGTGCACAGCCAATAGGAGTATGTTATGGTGCAAATGGGAACAACCTACCAAGCAAACAAGATGTAGTGAACCTATACAAATCCAATAGAATTGGCAAAATGCGAATATATGATCCAGACGAAGCCACCCTCCAAGCTCTAAGAGGCTCAAACATTGAAGTCATTCTTGGTGTTCCTAATCCAAACCTTCAATCTCTCTCAAACCCTACTGCTGCCACAAATTGGGTTAACAAGTACGTAAAACCCTACTCAAACAACGTCAAATTCAAGTACATTGCAGTCGGAAATGAAGTCCATCCTGGTGAAGCCGCCGCATCCTCAGTCCTCCCGGCCATGCAAAACATTCAGAAAGCAATTGCTGCAGCAAACTTACAAGGGCAAATTAAGGTGTCCACAGCCATAGACACTAAATTGATTCAAAATTCTTACCCTCCAAACAATGCCATTTTCACTGCTCCTGCAAGTTCCTTCATGAGGCCAATCATTACCTTCTTATCCAACCATGGATCTCCACTTCTTGCTAACATATATCCTTATTTTGCATATGTTAATGACCAGAAAAACATTCCACTTCCTTATGCTTTGTTCACTCAAAAAGGCAAAAACGGTGCTGGGTATCAGAACTTGTTTGATGCATTGTTGGATTCTGTGTATGCTGCTTTGGAGAAGACAGGAGGGTCTAATATAAAGATTGTTGTATCTGAAAGTGGTTGGCCATCTGCTAGTGGAGTTGGAGCTACTGTTGGTAATGCAGGAACTTACTATAAGAATTTGATTAATCATGTTAAGGGTGGGACCCCCAAGAAGCCTAATGGACCTATTGAGACATATTTGTTTGCCATGTTTGATGAAAACTTGAAGAAGGGTGAACAAACTGAGATGCATTTTGGTCTTTTTAATCCTAACAAGTCACCAAAATACCAGCTCACTTTCAACTGATGAGGCTTTGTTTATCGTGTAATGTCTATGCAACTTCAATAAATGGTGCTTTGAGCCTATGTTTAATGTGGGTGTACTAAATTTCAAAGTATCATGAATAAATAGATACAAGGCTTGGGATTAATAGAGTGATTCTTGATTAGGACTAGAATTATTCATTATATTAATAATATATAATGACTGAAAAATAAAATATATATAAAATAACATATAAGAATCAATAGAAAATACAAAAAGTTTTGATGATGTTAAATATTTTTAAATTTAATATAGATCAAAAAGTAATTTTTAAGAAAGATTCAATATAAATATTTTTAATTTAAAATCTTAAATAACAATTATAACCAATTGTTTTAAAATTTGATTTATATTTTACTCTCTTAATTTTCAAAATTAGTTTGATTTTAATTTGTGTATTTCATAAAGAAATGTGTCGTAATCGGTCACAAATTACGATATTATATGTTACTACAAGTTTAATATTTTATGTTAACTAATTCGGATATTGATGCATGAATTGATTTGTTTTAGTGAGAATTGCATTAAGAAAATATATAAAGAAGGTTCAGTCAAATGGACAAATTACACTAAAGTCCCTTAGGATTTTTGTGTCATTAAATTTAATTTTGAGTTGACCACTTTATCTTTAAAGGCTCATACGAGTATCTATTGATAACTTTACAACCACAGTCTTAATGAAATAGGTGGGAATTGAATGTAGTTCCCTCCAGACTTTCTAATATGGAAGAAGGTGCCCTTACTCAGTAAGGCGTTCGAGCAAGTGGTGAATGTAACAACTTTTTTGGATCATTTAGTTATTTAAATATGAGTTGGAGGACGAAAGGGTTATATGGAGAAGAGAAGAGACCAAAGTAACCGCTTGGACAGAGGAGCAGTTAGAGCTTAAAGATGAGTTGAATCAATCCTTTGTTCCTTCTTATTTTCTCTTTTCCTTAAGATTTTGGATCTATAGTTATGTCTAGTTAGTTTGTTTTACAACTCAGAGGAGCTATAAACTTACAGGTGAATTATACTTTGTTTTTACTCCTTGATTGTATTTTAACATTAGTTTTAATTACTTAATTTTATTTACAGTGCTTATTGTTTGATACAGCTCATTGACTTGCAGGGTTACAAGCTATAATTAATATTTTTTTGAGAAAATATATTTAGAGGTACCTATATTTTTACTCAATTTTTAATATGGTACCTATATATTTTTTTCTCTTAATTAAATAATTAATTTTACTTTGTCAATACCATTAACTCTTGTAACGTTGCTTTTTTATTATTGTTAGTCTCTATATATTTGTTATTGGTATTTATATAATAAAATTAAAAGAAAAATATATATAGATATCAAATTAAAAATTGAAAAAAAATATAAGCACCTCCGACTATATTTTTCCATATTTTCCCTATCATGAAGATTGGGGTTGCGGTAGGGTTGTAGGGACAGAAAATGGTGGGATGGGGTGCCTGTGGGATGGTGAATAAAAAAAAGATACTAAATGGAGTTGGTGAGAGAAGGCAGTGTGGTGTTAGGGTTTGAAAAGGAGAGAAGAGGGGAGAGCGTAGGTATCATGGGTCTATGAAAAAGGTATAGTATGCGTGTTGAGTGTTGAAAGGGACAGGGAATCTTTTTGAAATTTAATACAGTTAGAGCCTGGCGCTTTTCCTGAGGACTGCGAGCGATGGTTGCAATGATGATCATTGGGGTTATCCAAGGAAGAATTGCAATAGAAAGCTATATTCATATTAATTATCTACTAACTTGAATGCATTTAGTTTAGGGTTAATGTGTTAAAATGACTATCAACTCTTAAAAAAATTTAATTATAATTAAAATTTTTTTTTAAGTTCAAAAGTAGCCTTAAACAAAATAAATAGCTGCAAACCATTAACACTCCCTTTGACCTCTGTTTTGTTGATGACAAGGATATTGATTTGGACACTGATCTTGCACACGTGACTGCTTCAATTAGTGAGTCAAATGAACTTCTATTACTAATTTGTAAGAAATAGATTGAAGAGAAAGGGAAAAACCCTAATCCAAAATGCGATTCACACTTGATAGTGTGAAAGGGTCACAAACGTGAAGAGGTACCCGACGGATTCGTGCATGGGTTTGCTTTAGGATTCATGCCTGGGTTTGCTTCAGGGATTCGATGGATTCATGCGTGGGTTTCCTTCAAGTAGCTACTGTGCATCGATATATGAAGATTAAAGCTTGGCTTGCTTATTCTGAAAAAGGAAATCGCGAAGGGAGAGGGCTAAACATATGAAGAGGGATCTGATGGCTTTGAAAAGGAATTGCGGACAGAAATCCCTAAGTTAATCATGAAGAGAACCTCATTAGGTGCGTGTAGAAATCCCAGAGTTGGCTCAAAAATGCAAGAGCTGGAAATTACATGTTTTTTAATGGATTTCTATAGAAAATTCTACTATTGTAGTCGAAACAAAAGGATCTTTGGGTTTGTGCACAAGTTTTTAACATTTCGTTGGTTGCTGCTATATTGAGCATTTCATTGGTTGCAAAAACTTTAATTTTTTGTTGCTGCTGTATTGAGCATTTCATTGGTTGCAGAAAACTTTAATTTTTGGTTGCTGCTGTATTGAGCACTGTGATTTGATTAGTGCTTCATATTGAGTAGTTTCATATTCCCCCACTCGGTAGTGTTGCCAATTATGTCAAAATTTGTTGTGTATGGTGAGTGGGTTCCATTTCCAGTTGCAGAACCTATAAAACAAGAAGTCAATCTTTTTCTTTTACGGAGACAAGCTTTTGCACTTTGCGTTACCTTCACCCTTGTCTTCTTTACTATAGAACTTGTGAAGAGGAAGGGGAAATGTGCTTTCATTTATTTATTGCAATTAAAAATAGAACCATTTCTCTTTCCCCACCTGCCACGTCAACTCAATATTACATGCTAAGTTGGCTCCATCTGTCACCATTTTGGAAGGACTAATGGAGGTTTTATGGGTGTTAATAGTATGCACCAATTTATATCGTTTAAAGTTACTTTTGAACTCAAAAAAAGCTCCCGGTTACAATTGCACTGTGTAAGAGTTGGTGGTCATTTTATCACCTTAAACCCTTTAGTTTATGCCACTTTTGCCTTATGAAAACTTGAATTTGTTTTTGATCTCATTCTTGAGAACTATATGCATCCAACTTTGGGTCATTCTATAAAATCTCATGACACTCTTTTGTAAAGACAGAACAATCATTTTTAGTGGAGCTTCTTAGGAAAGAGAACAACTAGTGCAACAAATGACTGGTTTTGCAAACTTTCTTGGATTCCTTATATTTTTATCTCATGGAATGGGTGAATCCTTGTACATGGCTAGTTTGTGTTTGGGTCACAGAGTAGAGAGGATATCTTAGCACTACAATAAAACTCAAAATTAGAGACAAAAATTAGAGACGAAAAGTTTTCCCTCGCTAATTTGTCTCAAAGCTGTCACTAATTCCATCCCCAATATTAGAGATGGAATTTATGATGGATTAGTGATAGAAAAATTTCATTACTAATTTCACTTAGGGATAGATTAGTGACAAAAAAAAATTCGTCTCTAATTTACGTCACTAATTTGTCACAAAATCCATCTCTATTCCATTTCAAAGCCGTCACTAATTCCATCTCTAATATTAGAGACGGAATTCGTGAAGGAAATTAGAGATGGAAAATTCATTGCTAATTTCAGCCACTAATTTCACTTAGGAACGGATTAGTGATAGAAAAATTTCCATCACTAATTATGTCATTAATCCATTACAAGTTCCATCTTTAAATTTCGCCAAAAACTCTGTCACTATTCCATCTCTATTACGTCGCTGATTTTTAGGATAACTCAAATCCAAATTATTTAGTGACAGAATGTAGGGACATAATAAATTCTATCTCTAATTTATGTAATAACTCTATTACAAATTTCGACTCTAAATTTCATCACTATTCCGTGGTCTCTAACACTCTTGCTTCTAAAAAGTTAATAATGGTTTCTTATCTCTAATTTTTATATACATACCTACAATTTACCATAAATTTTAATTTAATGTGCTTCTAAAAAGTTAATAATGGTTTCTTATCTCTATTTTTTTTTATATACATGCCTACAATTTACCATAAATTTTAATTTAATGGGTTCTATTAATTAATTAAATTAACTTCAAAAAAGAGAGTTACAATATCATTGTTATTAGTAGTTGCAACAAATAAAATAATTGATAGAATATGAATGAGACAAGGACTAAGTAGGATTTAATTAGATGTTTCTTGAATAAGGATGTTGAATTAATTATATGCAAGAATTAGAATATTTCTAATTATCATTATTAGTATTATGATTATAGTTACGATTTGAATGAATATTTTTAAAGGTGTATTCACTAGTCACTAGGCTTTTCACATATTATTATTACGGCAGAAGGGTGCAACTGGAAACCAAAGGCTTATAATCTGTAAAAAAAAAAGCACTTATGGCCAAAAAGAGAAACAAGTAAATGTTAATTTATGTTAATGGAACACATGATAGAAACAAGTAAATGAAAAAAAATGGATGTATAGGCCTACACCTCAATTTATGTTAATTATTCAAGCTAGTGTTGAAGGAAATTTCAAATTTGAATGGTCAATCAAAAGGTTTGAAATTAAAATTGAATCAAAAGAATAATCTACTTTAGGGTTTAGGGTCTATAACATACAATATCTTCAAATATTGTTGACTATGTTATAGAATAATTCATGTCATCATTAAAAGTTATTGAGATAGGAAGAAAAATTTTTTGTTATCAAAATTATATTTCATTAAAATAGATTCATCTTGTGACTTATTATGAGCTAAACAAATAAAAAAATAATATAAAACTACCTTCGTTTAAAAATTTAATATACCAAACAAAGAAAGTGTAACACATCACTTTTGTAGCCTTACCATAATCTATTATGGCCCTTGGAACTATTATTTATAACTTTAAGTTGAGAAAACAATGAATAAAATTTTTTCTTATCGCGTTACGATTCACGTATCCCTTATTTTTGGTCAATTTTGGAAAATCATAACTAATTCTAGAGAAATCGGAATGGGGTGGTTCTGAGTTTGTTAGAAATCTCTTTCATCTCTCTCTAAGGGAAAAATAATCTCAGTCTAAAATTGCATTGAAATCATCACGTGAAGACCCTACAAATGCACTGTTCATATGGTCAAAAAGCACTATCTATTTGGTCATTTTTCTAATTTCTTTGATTTTTGGCCTAACTTTGGGAAAGCTTAACTTTCTTTGCAAAACTCCAAATGATATGATCTACTACTCCATTTCTAGCTAAAAATACCCTCTATTAGCATGCAAAAGCTCGTGGTCAGATTCAATCATTTGCTTAAACTGTAGCCAACCCAATTTTAACCTAGAAATAACCAAAAACCAAGTGCAAGAAAACCATAATTACAATACTATGCCAATTTCCCTTTCCTCTCAAGATTCATGCAACTCGGACAGCATAACGGCTATACCATAGCATATCCCCATGATTACAACACAATATAGTAGCATATAAATCCAGTCGAGAAGTCCAGTACCTCAGCATATATGCACAATGGACAATGTAATGAACATAAATAGGCATTATCATGTCATGTCACATACTGTAGCATGTAATCTAGTACTAGAACATCCTAGCATATATGTATATATACACAGTAATCCAAAATAGTTCAAGAGGCATAACAAAGCATGCTCATATCATTTCCTTACCTTTGCCTCCACCTGAACATTCACTTGCGTTGAAGAGAGGATAAGGTTTCTTAGGAAACCTCAGTAGCATATAGAATCCACAACCAATAACATTATAATGCAATGCCAGTTATGCTATACGTTATGCTCTACTACTCAACTAGTGCCCTCTCTCTTGGCACTTACCATATATAGGGAGCATGCACGAGACTCAACCTTAATCACATAGCCAAGGCATATAAACAAGGAGTCACACATCTCATAACATAACATGCTAGCTCAACCTTAACACAATAATCAAGCACATACACACAGCAAACAATCAAATCAGTATAAGTTAATGTCAGAGATTCTAGCTACTAATTACTCCTAAGCGGTGAAGATGTCTTTTCCCTGCTTTTGAAACTACTGGATCACTTCTTTGAAATGTCCATATACATGCAACAATACACATATATTAATGTATGCTACAATATCTAAACCAATGACCCTTCCTCTTACAAGTAAGATCCTAGTTCAACATTTCCATTAATTAATTTCAGAGGTTAATCCCACACACAATTTGAACCACAGAATCCATCTATGATGTTTATTCAAGCAAAATCACATTTCTACCCCATTAATCCCTCTTGGCCGAACACCCCCTTACTTAAGGGTTTTTATTGCTTTTCTTAATCTAATGCTTACACATGTGTTCTTACAACATATCCTCAAGTAAAACAGTATTATGAACACAATGGAACCATCAGATCAATAAAAGTCAAACTCTAGCACCAACATAGGGGGTCTGGCCGAAATAAACATATGGCCCAAATCATGTTATTTTGATTCAACTCAAGCATACACACCTTGTTTTAGCCTTTTTCTAATGATTTAAACCATAAAACAAATCCCAAACTCCTTGTAATATCCTGATTTTTAGGAACCACATTAAATCATAATAAAAGCGTAATTTTATGATTTTATGTGTAATTTGGGGAGAATAATGAGAGGCTTAG
>JBAGKO010000011.1:23064484-23075202 GCA_037177275.1 Acacia concinna | reverse complement strand
ATATATTATAGATTTGTTGATATTGATCTATAAAGAAGTAATGAATGGTAGTTGGTATTTGAACTTGTATGTACAAAACTTACCATTGTAGAGAGAGTTGCTAATTGTGATCCCTTTTCATGTGAATAAAAGGGGGAAGTATCTATTTTAGCTTCCATTATTATAGTTAGTTGTCACACCTTACCTTTAGGCCCTTTGTCTTATCACATTAAGGCCATTGAAACCACTAATTATGACTTTAAGTTGGAAAAACAAGGGTTGGAAAATTCTTTTATTGTGTTACTATTCATCTGGCCCTTATTTTGGACAAATTAAAATCATAATTAATTATAGAAAAATTGAAATGAAGTGGTTCCAAATTCTTTGAAAAGCTCGTTATCTCCTCTATGAAGGAAAAATAATCTTAAATCAAGAAAGCATGGCAGTAGGTATAACACCTTACTTTTATTCAGGAGGATTTCATAACAATAATATTCCATATACATTATAATCATTACAATATTACTAATCTCAATTGTATTCACAAATTATACATACAGTTCGAAAATATACTGCTTCATTGAAGTAGTTAATATTCAAACATACACTTAACTTTCCAAAACATATATAAGTATTACTAAAGAGATTAAAAGTTAGAAAACACCTTACATTCCATAACAAGCATATAAAATAAATTAATCCCGGTTATCTCAACTCCAAGTTTAATCTTACAACATTTGACAAATAAATGTAGCAACTACAATCCGGTCACAATCAATCTATACAATAATGTATATACGAATTTAATATATAAATTAAACAATTTGCACAATTATATAACTTTATAGCTTTGAATTAATTACCCAAAAATTACGATTTCTCACTTTAATCCCAATTATTTGTTTTAAGTTTAATCTAATACTTTTTCCAACTTAATTAACTCATTTGAATTATAAGTTAACACCAATTACATATAATCATACAAAATCCCCAAGTTAAAATTTATATTTTCAACACAAAATTGTTATTTTTTAAATCTCAGACTTTTCTAACAATCTAAACCAATTAAAACTTTAATAATACCTCCAATAGCCTAAATAAATTGTTTAATACAAAATTTAGTAAGTCACACAAATTCAAAATAATCATTTTTGGGTATGATTTCTCTAAAAATAATTATAAAATCACCAAACAATCAAATCAAAAATCTAAACCGATTAAAACTATCTACTAACAGCCCTCTACATTCCTATAGCCTTATATTGTCAAAACTCAAAATTTCTCAAAACCCTAACTCTAAAAATTTCCTCTAATCAGAATAAAATTACCATAATTGGAAAGATAAAAATACATAGAACAACTTTTATGAAGGGAATTTTGTGATTAGAAGTGATTTTACTTATCAAAATGATCTCAAAAGATTGTCTACACTTTGAAAACGACGACTTTGACGGAAGAAGAATAAGAAGAAGGTGATCCAGACAATGAAACAAATGGGGGTGTCTATATTATTACATACCCTTGGGCCCCACATGATTCATTCCAAATAAAAAGGTCACATGACTTTTTTTTATATATAGAAATGTGTGTGTGTGTTTTTTTTTTCCTTTTTAAGAACCGATTCTCTCTCCCTTGCTTTCCTTTTTATTTTATTTTATGTTATTAATTATTTTTTTATTACATTATGTTATTAATTATTAATGCCTATATATATACATATTTTCTAATTCGTTAATTATTGTTGTTGTTGTTATTATTATTTGTACATTTTTATACCATCAATTCCTTTATAAATATAAATCATACCTATTTAAAAATAATCTTTCTTTTTTTAAAAATTACCTCATAAATTCACTGATTATAAATAATTTTTCCTTAATTATAATTTAATCCTAAGTATAAAAATTAGGATGTTACACGGTGCACTGAGACATAAGTGTAAATGCAACATTTCTAAATAACAGCCCATCTGTTGAAGCCGGCTGTCACCCAAGAGGGGGTGAATTGGGTATCAGATAAAAACATTATAGATTTTGAAAATCTTTTCGCATATTAACAAAAGCTAAGAATACGTAAATAATGAATTATAAATACAAAGGCAATGAATCATGTTATATATGCTGGAAATGTAAGAGATAAGGGAAGAAATGTGACAAACAGATTTATCCTAGTTCGATCCTCGAATTGACCTACATCCAGTTCTCAAGTTTCACTTGAGATTTGAAAGTTGTTATTTTCTTGTTTGAATCAGGCACAAGAGAAGCCGCTACACTTCCTTAAGTTTCTTAGGTACTTGAGAACCTTTACATACAACAAGTTTACATCGGGCACTTGTAAAGCCATTGTGATTCTCTCAAAATTACTCCCCCTACAACCTGTAAGGATACAACTTAATGATAAGGATTTACAAGAAATATTATCTCAGAAGAATAGATGAATAATCATTGAGGCTCAAAACGTAAGACTCTCTCTATGGTTATATTACATTATCATTTAGAAACAGAGAGTATGAAATATTAGAATCAGAGAGTTGGCATTTGGATAATTTTCTTGTGTAAACTCTCGTCCAGCATCACCTTGCTCATTTTGAATGTTTCTCCTTTTATAATTGGTATAAATTTGATGGCCATTGGAGAAGGTGAACTATCCGTTAGGCTTTGAGAAATTTTTCTTCCTGTTGAAATATAGTCGTTGCAATTCTACCATAATTACACTTTTTGCAATCTTATTTTTGATCCCATCTATAAAGCTTCTAATATGTTCTTAAACACATATGATAACTTATATGAGTGATTAGAGTCAATGCGTATCAATAATCATAGTATATAATTGAATCAAAGATTATCGTCACAATGCTATATTTTTTAGATCACACAAACCTTGAGGTTTGCTTTAACGTAGCAAAACTTGTCCCAACAGTAAGGTTTGAATTATTACAGAGAGGTTTTGAAGAAAACTTGCTGTGTTAGCAAGATTTGCTCAAACCTTGAGGTTTCTGATAAATCTTGAGGTTTGTTAACTTTCTCGTGGCCAGCAAGGTTTTGAATTATAACTGCACGGTTGTGATGAAAACTTGTCGAACCAGCAAAGTTTGGTCAAACCTCGAGGTTATGGACTAACCTCGAGGTTTGCCCCATTTCCTCAAGACAGCAAGGTTTGGTGCAGCTGTTATTGGAAGAGCCCGAAACCTTGAGGTTTCTCCCAAACCTTGAGGTTTGGTTTCTACCTTGCCAACAGTAAGGTTTTGGCCAAACCTTGCTCCCATAGCAAGGTTTGACACAAACTTGGTTGTTATAGCGAGAGTCCCGAAACCTCGAGATTTTCACCCAACCTCGAGGTTTAGGTTAAACCTTACCAACAGTAAGGTTTTTAACAGACTTTGACCTAATGGCAAGGTTTTCACCAAACGTCACTGTTGAATGAGGTTTAACTAAAACCTTACTTCCCAGTGAAGGTTCCAGCAATACATCAATTTTATACCTTGATTTATTTTACCATTCTAGCTCCAAATATAAGAAATTATATATCCATAGAAAGATCTTTGAGTCTTCTTTCCAATTCAAAAAGAATTAGCTTCAAATTCATTATATTTTGGAAGATATGAACTAAAGAATATAGATTATTCTAGAATATGCGTCAAGCTACATCGTCATTTTCAAAATTCACAGGGCCCTCATATTATCTTCATTTTGGATTATCTTAGATTCATTAGAAAGATATTTGAGTCTAGCTTCATACCTAAGAAGAATCGTCTCAATTGGAGTTGTGGTTTGAGAGATATGACATAAACATCGAACCTTGTCTAGATTATCTAAAGCAAATTAAGCACCAACTTTGGAGAATCATATCTCTCTCATTTGAACTTGTTTCATTATGTTCTTTATATCTATATGTTGCATTTTAAGTCTAGTTTTATATGAAATAAGAATAAACTCAATTAGATCTTTGGTTGATGAGATATGGCTAAAATACTGAACCTCTGTTTTGCTAACAAAAAACAAAACATCCAAAATCTCCTCAAAACCTCGATGTTTGCCTCTAACCTTGAGGTTTTGCTCTCTTTTTCCACTTCCCTCGAGGTTTTATCCTAACCTCGAGGTTTACCTTTCCATATGGTCATTTTAACTTCAATTTGAGCCGTTCTAACCACCATTTGATCATAGATGCTTCTAATGCCATATATAAAAGCTTGAAACTTTGTATTCTCATTAGAAATGGAAAATTCCTCTTTTCTTTATTCTTCATTATTATTCTCCATAATTTTGGTTAAGACTTGTCATGGTTTCTCCTCATTTGACATCTTCATGCTTGAACATCCACCACACTCAATCTTGAAATCTTCTTTCTTTTCTTTCTAATCTTTTCCTGTCTTCCTCCTGATTATCTTCCAAACCTCAACTTGATATCATCTTCTTTAACTTGACCAATCTACAAGATATTTAACATTTAATGTATTAGTCAATTAATATAAAATAATAAACACATAATGTAAACTTTTTGCTCTTAATATGATACATCTATATTTGACATCAACAAAACTAATCATATATCTAACACCATTAAACTAGAAAGACTAGATAGTCACTGACCTGACACTCCATTGGATGAAGCTAGCTAGGTCACTATTGTAATACAAACATAGGCTCGGATGCCTCCTATTACGTAACCGAATTATAGCATCCCATCTTAGGCTCATGCATCATGCACCCTATTTCAATATCTCATTACTTCATATTGTAAAGTAGGCTCACATGCCATATATTGTATCAAAGTCATAAGGCCTTACTATATAGATCAGGGTTAAATGCCCAACATACACGACAAGGGCAGGACATATCCACCTTGTCTTATTACTTTGGCTCAGACACCCTACATAGAACGACAGGGATGGGACATACCCACTTTATCATATCATATTGGCTCAGACGCCATACATAGAATGATAGGGATGGGACATACCTAGCATTGGCTCAGGCACCCTACATAGAACGACGGGGATGGAACATACCCACCATGTCATATCACATTAGCTCCAACGCCCTACATGGAATGACGAGGATAGGACCCACCTTGTCATATCACATTGGCTGAAATGCCCTACATGGAACGACGAGGATGGGACATACCCACCTTACCATATAACATTGGCTTAGACACCCTACATGACACGACGAGGATGGGACAAACATTACAACACAGGTGCATCCATCACAACTACCTTACCTTACAATACAGGCGCGTCCATCACGACTACCTTATGTAACATCCTAAATTTTGGGTTCAGAGTTAGTTGTAGTTAGATTTAATTAGTCAAGAGTTAGGATAAACTAATGATTTTAAAAAAGAAGAAGAAGAAGAATAAGGTAAAATAATAATAATAATTAATCACTCTATAAAATAATATAAATGAAATAACCCTTTAAAACAATTATTTAAAATATATGGGATATATAAATATATCTTATTATTGGAACAAATAATATATATATATCAAAAGTCATGTCAAAATATTACTAATATTGTTATTTTAATTTTTTTAAAAAATATTATTTTAATTGGAGTCAAACCCTAGACCTACTTTCTATATAAAACCCTTCCTCCTCACCCCTACACACCCCTAAGTGTCGCACTTACAAGGTCAGGTACTCTTCTTTGTCTGGCTCTTTTATCTACCGTGTATATACTCTCATCTCATTTCCCCTATAGATGGTTGTGTTCCTTCATTTTTTTCCTATAGGCATGTCTTGTCTTTTCAACTCTTACTCATCATTTCTCACACCATTTGCACACGCTTCAACCGTATTTGTAAGCAAATAAATACACACACATATGTTTGTTATGCCCTAAAGGAGCACCATTTAGTCATGAGCTCTCCTTCCTTTCTGGCACACACTCATTTATTGTGTACGAGCCATCATGAAATGAGAATGGATTTTCAATTGCTCGAATAATTTCATGTTCATTCTGTGGGTGTTCCTTTTTTTTAATTACACTTCTTCACCTTGCTTTGACTTTCTCATATGTTTGTGTATATTTTTTATTAATTATATTACAAATTTTTATTTTAATTGTCAAAACTATTTTTGGCCCTTCTCTCGCACACAATCAATATATATATAAAGCCTTCACTCCTTGGTTATCATTATTTTTTAAGCCTTTTCGTCTCCCTATCAATCTACACAGTGGTGCCAAATATTACATGAAGTTGTTTTATATTTAAAACTTGTATGCTATATAATAATATTCATTCCTAATTTATAACTAACATAAAGTCTCTTGATATAAAAAAATTATTTTGTAGTAACTAATAAGGGTATATACAACAATAATTTGTAGAGAGTAGATTGAGGCTTTAGAGTAGTAGTAGAGTAATTTTAGAACAGTTTTGAGTGTTAAACTAATAGGTGTTTATGTTCGTAATTTTGTAGACTCTCATTGAAAACTTAGGAGAAACTCTTGTTTGCTTATTTGTGATTTAGAGAATAGCAGGTAACTCTGAATATTCTTTCATATACTTGTGAATTGTGTGTGACTAAATTTTGAATGGTTATTTTTAGAAAAAAATGGATTGAATTATATGTATATGTGTATGTATTCTAAATTCTTAAGTAAGTGATGTTACAAGTAAAATTAATTATAATTCATTTTATTTCCATAATAAATAGGTTAATTATAGTTAATACACTATTGGATTATTGTTCTTTTCAAGCATTTTGTATGTGTGGTATATTTGATATAAATGGAAGCATGAATTATTGTACATTGTCTTGATATTATTATATATATCGATGATTGAATATATCCGTCATAGTGGTTGTGTTTGTGATGGGTTGGAGTCAGAAGGAATGTGAATGGTGAGATATTTTACCACGTGGTATGCCATCACTCGGTGCATAATGGATGGCACTTGTCAAGACCCCTTCTTCTATGCTTTCCTTTAGCCAGGATTTGTCTTGGAGTTGAGGACATAGGACACATCCTTGGTTTTGTTGTTTTAAGGAGGGGAGTCATAGTTTAAACTTGAGCTTTATACCTATAATCGAGTGTATCTTAAGAATTGGTGAGTTTAAGACAATCCAATTAAATGGATGAGTTTCTGTTGAACAGTGTTTTAGCCTATGGCTCCAGTCCACAATATAAGGGTGGGTGGTAATATAAGGAGGGTTGCATATTATATAATTATGTTGTTTGTTGTGATGAAAATAGAGACTTGATAATGATTATTACATTTGAAATCGTGTTGTATGAGAATAATGATATATGCAAATATATGTATAATCAGTTTCTTCTTTTAAGTCATGTATGGTTTGCTTGTGCATAGTAGAAACTTTATGTAGTTACTAAAACCGTGGCATCTCATCCTTTTATATTAACATTTTTCAGTTGATTGTTTTAATAGGAAATAAGGGAAGGCACATATAGAGTGAGCCTATTAGGCTCTACCAGGCTCCTTTAATTTTATGCTACTTTATATTTAATTTCCATGACAATAGGATTGTTTTTCATCATAAAAATTATTTTAGTTGATAAATGTTTATTTGAAGCTAAACCCTTTTAAAAAATGTTATTCAAGTTTTGTGTTATTGGAATAGAGTGCTTAAGTCCAGTAAACTATTTTGAAAATTTCATTTGAAAATTGATATGGGCTATATTTGAATTGAACATGTATTATACTGATTTGGATGTTGAACTTTCTTATTGGTTATATTTAAAATATTTCTGTTAAAATTTGGTTTGTTGAATTAAGGTATTACACCTAACCTTACAATACAAGCACGTCTATCACAACTGCCTTACCTTATAATACAGGCACATCCATCATGACAGCCTTACTTTGTAATGTAGGTTAGTCCATCACGATAGCCTTAGCTTAGCAGGTTCATCCACCACAATGATCCTACTTTACAATGCAAGTTCATCCAGTATGACAGTCTTACCTTAAAATACAGGTTTGTCTATTGCAGCAATCCTACTTTGCCAAACAAGTCTATCCATTATGGAAACTTTACCTCGTAACACAATACATACTTACATCACTCATTATCAGCACTACTTTTTAAATTCACTAAGCACCAGCACATGCAACAAAGTTTTAATGCATTCAAGAATCTACCAATGAGGTGAAACAAGTGACTAAAAATGTAACATGCTTAGATGGAATGAAGTAAGATTGACACATCTAAGATATTAACCTTACCATCCAAAAAAACAAAAATGGCAACGTTTGGTAAGACTCGTGAAGGCACAAACAAATCGACCATGAAGATGCAATACAAATATCTATCAACCAAAAAATATATACTTGGTCAAACATTACATCAACATTTCACTATACACCAGATACAGGTTACAAACACACTAAAGATCATCGGAGTATGCACTGATTGATTGAGATATACACATTAGGTCAAATCTTATGACATCACCATAATACATTTAGAGTAAAAGTAAAGACCACCAAACGCGACCAGTCTCATGAACTACTCTCCAAGCTAATTGCTCATTTGACTTGAAGGGTGGGGGACTTATTGTATGCCTATAAAATGGTCATCAGGGCCAAACAAGTAAGCAAGCCCAGTAAATGAGGTTGGGCCAAGCAACAAGAACTAGCCCAAATCATATAAGCTTACGCTAGAAGCCTATCCATAGGAATGGGTCTAGCATAGCAAACAAGATCTAACTTAGTGGAAATTGGGTATGGGTCTAACCTGGTGGAAGTCAGGTAGGGATCTAACCTGATGGAAATCAACTACAGGAGGCACAGGTCTAACCATCTTGAAGAGGTCCCAAATCCGCGAAAATCAAAACTACCACGTCATATATCCAAGAATATAACAACATAAGGCCCAAACTCATTGCATCTGAGCTAAGACCAAGTCAAACGCCAGAATCAGTCAACCTCCACGTCCCTTAGATCCACAAAAAGAGAAACTCTATGCCCAAAAATTGGAAGTAGATAGACGGTGATAAGGCTCAGAAAAGACGCTAAAAAATGCATCAGTCATCTCAAAGGCCCGAAAAAAGATATAGCTCTAGAGACCCAGTCATAACCACCAGAAGGACACGTGTAAGCTCTAGAAACGATCCCTCCCCATAAGCCTGGAATCTCTAGATGGACTGGCCATATTTGCAAACGTTTCATCTAACTCCTATATTCTAGGAATAGGGGGTAGACACATTATAAGGTTAGACCAACTATTTAAAAGGGTAGATTTAGATGTCAAACACACACTGAATCACTCAAAAACACTCTTGTACTCCATATTCCCAGAATTCTTTGTATTCATAAGCATTCCTTCAATAAAATCTCTCTAACATCTAATGTTGGATCCATTATTCTTCTTATTCGAAATCTTTTTGTTGTTGGTGACCCAAAACTTCTTTTCAATTATTGATTTACCAAAATATGCTCAAACAATCTCTTCAAAAGAAATTCAACCATGGGTTATATTTAGGACCGAACGAAGTTTTATAATTTTAGTTAAAAAATATATAAATAAACTTAAACTACTAAAATTTGATCTAAACAATTCACAGTTAAAGCAAAAAGTGGGAAGATATTATACTCCATAATAATAATTTACATATTTTCAGATGAAATTTGAATTTTAAATTTATTTAAATATTTTAACTAAAATTATAATAATTTTTTCTTAAGAAGTAAAATACAGAGCATTAAAATTTTCACTTAATGATAAGGATGGAAATAGGAGAATGGTGCAAGAAAAGTGAAGTGTGGGGAGGCATAACCCCTCAAACCTACTTGCTTCATAAGCCTCACGATGATTTGTAAGGATGACAGTTTAGGTAGTGTTTGGATGTCAACTTATTTAGCTTATTCCCCATCACTTTAAAAAGCTAAGCTATTTATTAGAAATTAGGTATTTGGATGGCTTAAAAAAATGGAACTTTGGAGCTTCAAAACAACAAGCTCAAATTTAGAGCTTTTTCAGCTTCAAGGGGTGGGGGGAGAGAGAGAAGGAAAAAAAGATTATTTGGTTGAATTTTCTATAGAGTCGGTATATCAACTGTCTCAGAAAATTCCAAAATGACTGTCATTAGTCTCCAAATAATTCATGGGTACTCCCCAATTTTTCTTATACATTATTTCCATCTTTATCCTTGGTTGTGTCATAAATTACAACTATACTATTATATTTCTAAAATTCAGATTTTTGGAGAGAATTTTCGCCCAACTTTGAAAATTCATATCTAATTGTACAAATATCCAATTGAGATGATTTCAAAACTCAAGTTTCCCTTATTAAGTCTAGTTTTAGAGAAAAATGTTTTCTTGGTTCAATTAGAATCATAAAATTTCCAATAATTTCATTTTTTAACATTGCTCCAAAAATTGACGAATTTCACTGGGCAAACTTCAAAAATTCATATTTCTTAACATATACATCTAAATCATGCAAATGATATATTAAATTAAAGCTTAACATGTCTAGTTCTAGACTGAAAAGTCTTATAATTTTTGGACACCATTTGATTAGGATAAACTAACGAGATACCATGGATAGTATGCAGTCATTCGACTTTCCAACACAAGTTTGAATAGTATTTTAATGTGTTTATTAATATTATTTTTTACAACATTATTAGAGACAAGGTGTAAAGAAAATTGTCATTCAAATATTAAAATTATTATAACTTTAAAATCGTTATCAATTATTTTTAATAAATCACATAAAAAATTATTTCACAAAATTCATCATAAGTCACTTTTCAACTTA
>JBAGKO010000011.1:23039912-23064384 GCA_037177275.1 Acacia concinna | reverse complement strand
TTAATAAAAAGCTCCTCAAGAGACGATCCGGGATCGCACACTTTATTGCAATCCTTGGTTTAATTTTGAAGAGGTCATTAAGGCATTTAAGTTGACAAGGCCGCTCCTTCAGCTTCTTAGACCAATTTTGCAAAGCCTTCCTCTAATTGCCAAACTGCCTGGACCTTAAACCTTTTATGTTCAATTACCCTGTCTGAGCTACTTTGGCACCTAACTATGAGCACCTTATGATCATATTTGTACTTCAAATCATAATCAACATGAGTTTAAGGAAAAGACATCTCCCAATGTAAAGTCATCTCGAGGATTATTAATTTCCAACAACCCCCCTTTAGAGATTCACCCGCCATCAAATTGTCCCATTGAAAGCCCATAAGGGTCAGCACCTTCCTCTTTATTAAAGGGAGTTCTATAAAAATTAAAATCACCCATAACCAACCATTTTTCTTCTGTATAATTTGGTATTGGAACTAAAGAGTCCCATAGACTAATCCTTGTTCTGTAGGTTGTTTCTCCATATACACAGGTCACAAAAAAGTTGCATCCTTTATATTTTCTTTTTATCCAACAATGAAGCAATTGAGTTGTTGAGGTAAACTTCAAAGTTCCATTCATTCCAAAATAACCATATTCCCCTGGCAAAACCACTCGCTTCAATTCTAATCCAATTATTAAAATCAAAATTTTTAACCATGGTGTACACACAATCACCACTAATTTTAGGCTCAACTAAACATAAACTATCCACCTTATTTTTCATAAATATATCCTTAATCAAAACAGGAAAGGTCCGACCACCAACACCCTATAGTTCCAACTAGCAAAAATCAAAACAACAATTAATCAAGAAAAACAAGATGGGTACTTACTTGTCCATTATTGTCTCTGGCACTACATCAAACTCATCAAGATGATCTTCATCACACCAATTGGATGTCTCCTCCTCCAAGTTATTCAACATCATCACTTTATTTGGCATGATCCCATCTCCTTTCATAAAAAGTTAGCAAGGAGCCAGTGGTTTCTTCCTACAAGAGCAATCTCTAACTCTTATTTGTTCTTGACTAGGATCTTGTAAAACTATTGCATTATGATCAAGTTCTCATCATCCTTTCTCACCACTAGCTTCCCTTGTGATTAACACACTTCTTGCAGCATTTTTCATTTTATTTTGTTCATTCACAAAACCCATATTTCCACTTATAACATTATGTGTTCTCTGCCCATTGCTTTCGGGCTTTTCCTTACCACTTGGGCCTCCTTCTTGTGAGATCAACTTCAACTCCTTCTCTTTAATCTTAAAGCCCATTATGGGCTTATTCCTTTTTCTTGAACTCAACCCATTATGTTCTTTAATTTGGGCTTGCATTGTTTTATTTCCTTTATATGAATTAACATGAGCCTTAGAATTCCAACTAGACTTCCCTTTTCTACAATTGTTTGACTTGGCTTTTTCCTTCCCACACTAATCTCTAATATCACATTGTCAACTTCAACCACTCCCATCTTCATATTATTTTTAATGTCTTTTTCTTTCTTTTCTTTATCATTCACCCCTTCCAAAACACTAAATTGTGACTTTGTGACGATCACCTCATCTTTTATACCAACTCTTAGATTTGATCCTGACCCATAAGCTTTATTTCTCTGTTCTTCTCACCTTGAACCCCAAGATATGCCAGCTCTAGAAATGAATCTCCAAGGTCCAAATGGTTTTAAGTTCACTAAAGTCTCTTTTTCTAGTTGCATATCTGATCCACTGTTGTTTGGTGTCTCACCATTTTGTTCTTATAACATATATACACTTTTTCTCCATGGACAAGCTTCTCTACAATGGCCATATCTATCACAATCAAAGCAAATGAGTTTCAAGCCTTCGTACTCAATGTTAAAGATCTCCTTTACAGCAATAATTTGAGGCACCAATTTTTTTTTTGTAGATCAAATTCTACACAAATTCTTGCATATCTCCCCATTTCCACTTTGAAAGAACCAGATGAACCTTCGACTAAGGTGTTTAAATCCACCCTTAATGGCCTCCCTATTCTTTCCCCTAGACGTGTGATGCAATGGCTATTATAACAATGCATAGGAGTGTCTAGTATGCACACCCATATCACTATCCTTCTCAACTAGTTTTTGTATGGGTCAAAATATGAAGTCCATCTTTGAACTATGATACAATATTAAAAAATCACCCAAGGACCTTTAAACAATACTTTCTTACAATATGTTTTCCAATTTTCATTATTTGTGAATATCACAATAAAGTAAAATTATTGTGTAAGCTTAGTAGGAGATAAGAGATTGAAGGTAAGATCTAGAACATGAAGTACATAGGACAATGAAATGGATGTACAGTGCCTAATCCTAGGACTGGAGTTGATGAACCATTGGCAATAACAATTGTAGAAGGTTTGGCATAGCCTACATACAAAGAAAACAAATAATGGTTACCTGTCATATAATTGGTACCTCCAAAATTAATAACCCACTTCGAGGAGGAAGTAGCCAAGCATGTATTAAGGGTACCTGCCATAAGTGCACGAGGTAAGAAAGGTTGTTAAACAAGAGTGGACAATGATTGTTCATAAGTTTGTGCCACATGTGCATAGCCACCATGCTGCTAATCATGTTGTTGTTTATTCATTAATCGTCAACAATTTTGTTTGATATGACCAAGTTCTTTGCAATAGTTGCAAATAATATTGCCATAATTTTGAGTTGGACCACCAAAAGTAGGTCGAGAGCTACTATAGATATGATGTCATGATGAATAGCCAAAGCACTGGCATCCTGATTCACATATGAGGAATGGAGACTATAAGCTCGAAGAACATGAGAAAACGCATTCTCAAGTGAGGGAAGTTCATCACTAGACAGAATCTAAGACCGAACTATCTTATAGGATGGGTTCAAGGTTTCCAGAAAACTTATGATGGCTTGGTACTCCATGTTTTTAATTCTTGTTTGAAGATCAGTAGTAGGAGACATCAACACTTTCATCTCCTCATAAAGCTACTTGAATTCATGATGAAAACCCTTTAAATGGCGATCCTTTTGCTGTGAACGTTAAAAACCTTTGTAGACCTCATAATAAGAGCTATATTTCCCTGTCCAGAAGACATAAACATAAGATTGTTCATTATATCTTTGATAGTATTACAATGACTTATTGATGAAAGGATTTTAGGTACAATGGAATTTTAGATCTGGTAAACAATCCTAGAATCAGCACATGTCCATTATAGCTTCTTTGTGTCATCACCAGATAGAGGATCTGTTGTCAGATGAGCTTCCTCCACCGTTCCTACAAGAAAAGCTCAAACTTCTTTATTCAGATCATAATAGTTTGTCCAGTTCAACTTGACTAGAGTAATTGTAGCCATGGTAAGAGCTCCAAAAGCGACGTTAACACCAACCATTATAATGAAAAGAACATATTACACCAAAAAAAATGTTGCTAAACACACCAGACAGTATAACCCAAAACACTAAGAGAATTACAAATAAAATGAAATTCCACCAAACATAAACAAATTAGTCTTCACAATAGTTCCAAACACACAATTGAAGAGTACCAAAAATATCTTAATGTTGTTACAAACAAGAGACGCCAGAAATAGCCAAATTTCAGCAATAGAGACGAACACAACAATACCCAAACCAAAAATGACAAAAGTAGATCACGAAACCACCTAGACTTTGTAGAGGAAGAAGAGACAAACACAACGTCATTGCTTTTGTCAAAAAAAACACCACCGAAGTAATCCTCACATGCCGATGAAAGTTTTCAGACGGCGGAGCTTCTAGCGGCACGTGAAGAGTCACACGCTGTTTGAATCACCTGCTAACACCTTCGTTCACCAAATCGCTGGTCTCTAAATCTACTGGAGCCACGCGTGGAGCTTTCTAGGCACTGAAGGTCAAGTTTCAAAAGTTCCTTTCTCTCATTGTTTTACCATAACCAAAAAAATGAAACAACAGAGTTTTTGCAATTAGAACTAAAAAGAAACATTACTGCTCTGATAATATGTATAGAAGAGGAGAGAATTATGTATATTCCATGTGTCAAATCATGTACAAGCATAGGGTTTCTATACAAGAATTACATACAAGTGAAAAAGCGTTATGACGCGTAACATGAATGTCCTGTAATAACTTCATAAGACGCACGCACGCACATATGCATGAATTTTCTCCTAATTGTGATTGTATGCTTTACACTAATTTATTTCCTTAACAGGTTAAAACAAAATATCGTGAAAAAATGACTTCTTATGTCAAGTATCTAGTGTAAATAACTAACATAAAAACTAGTTTTTTTATATAAACATTAAAACTAGTCTTAATGCAAAGGGAAAAAAAAGAAATAAACCCAAACATGTGAACCCATCCATACTACGTCTCATAAAAGTTGAGAAGCTAATCATATCAAAATAAGTTTTAAAACATGAAAAAAAAAAAGAAATGATGAAGCACGCTATAACTATATATAGTGATAGGTCTATGAACTCATATCTGCATCTTCATTTTATAATATGTGAATATTCATATCATAAGATTAACATGACAAAAAAAGACAAAAGAAACTTTGCATTGATAATCTTCTTTTGGACGAGGTGGTGTTTGAAACCATTAATCTTCCCTTAGTTAAGTGTATTGAGAAGAGATGTATGGCCCCAGAATGGGGTTGTGAAATTTTATTAGAGATATATCCTTCAAATTAAAGAAAAAGGGAAACTACCGCTTTCTTTCGTAGATTCCTAAAGAAGAAAATTCAGTAGCTAACTAGCTTGCTAAAGCTTTTATTGGATGGGTCATGTCCCTCTAACTGGGTGTAGAGACCTCCTAAATAACTACCATGCTAATGGAGAATATGCTGTGAATATTTCGGATGAACATGGATATATATATATATATATATATATATTTTCGATGGTGGACCTTTGATCCACAAACCCACCGAGTCCTGGTATTTGGTCATAATTTGAGCTCCCGAATCTAATGAGCCTGCGAACCAACTAGTCCAAGCGCCCCCAATCGAATAGGCCTGAAAGGTAACCACCTCTTTGAGGTGCCTGATCTGACATAATATTTATACGATTTTTAAAGGTATTTTATATGGAAATTGCACACATTTACTCTCAAATTGCATGATATTAATAGTTTATGAATTGAATGTCTCAATATTGCATTTTGATGATAATATTTATACGGTTTTCAGGGGTATTTTATATGGAAATTGCACACATTTACTCTCAAATTGCATGATATTAATAGTTTATGGATTGAATATCTCAATATTGCATTTTGATGAAGTATGGGCGAAAATTGGTTATTTTTATATGATTTAGTTAATCCTTCACTTGCTTTGGTAAAGGTACTTTGTTTTATGTTTTTCAGGCAAGTAAAGGAGAAACCGGATCCCAAATTGGAGCCTAAGATGGAGACGCTGGAATTGGAAGGCCCAAACACATAAAGTGCTGATCTGCCTACTAAGGTCGCAACCCAAACCTTACTATGTCGTGACATGAAGACCTTAATTAAAGCTGTGCATTTTGGACCAAAGCCAGGCCCATAAGGAATTACCCGAAGACCAAGTCACAACCTGGAGACTTGCATGTCGCGACCTGAGCTCGTAATCAGAAGAAAGATTAGAGTTTATTAGGGTTAGTAATTAATTATAAATTTGGGATGTTAACCTACGATTAGGGATGGCAATTACTTCTGAGATTTCAGAGTAATCATCTTGAAACCCTAGTTCTCAATATTCTCTTAACTCCCAAACCCTAAATAGAAACCCTAGCCTCCATCTACCCTAATTCCACCTAAATCCACCATATTCCTCACCAAACACTACCTGTATCTCATGGATCTAAAGATGGAACGCGATAGCGGGATGTTCGAAGCCATGAGAAGCTAAGCCCTTAGCCTCTCGGTATGGATTGAAGGTTGGAGCTTACGGTTAAACCAAGGGAGTTCTTAATTTCTAATTTAGATCTTTCGATTTCTCTTCATCTTCTATGAATTCTCCTAGATCTAGGTATACGTCATGGGATGATTTGATTTTTATGGTTGCAATTGTAATCTGCAAAGATCTAAATTTTATGCTAAAGGTTGATGTATGATTTATGAATTATTATTTTATCCAAGTTTTGAGACTTTATTATGTGTATTTGAAAGTTTATGCGATCGTATGAATTCTATCTCATGCGTAATTCTCGGATTGGCGATTGACAATTCGAGAATCCTATCATTCATCATACTTAAGAGCACTTTAAGAGAATGTTTAAGCGAATTAATTGAGAGTTAATTAACCTAAGATCCTAGGTAAGTTTTTGATTAATTGAATCGTTGACCTAAGCGATTGCTTAGGGTTTTCTAAAAAAAACTTGGATAATTGAATTGAACTCAATATCTTTTGAAAGCAATGAAAACCTAATTATCCATTATCGAGAGACAAGTATCACCATTAGAATTTAATTAATTAGTTTATTTTCCAAAACCCTAAAACACCAAAAAAATTATATTATTAGAATTAGTTTAATTATTTGCACCTAGAAAATCCCCCTAATTTGTTAGATAGTAATTAGGAAGATTGCTTAGGAATTCCAATAATAGCTTCCCGAGAGAAGAATGATTGGTTGCTCACTATGCTACAGTTTAGGTGCAGTCAGATGACGACCGGAAAAGCGACTAAGTCCGAGTTTCGATCAGTGCCCCAAGGGAGAGAGCTCCCAACAGAAATTCTCTACACCTTCGGTTATCTGGGATCAAACCCAGGAACATATGGGTGTGATGCAGATGCCTACCCTTCTACGCTAACTTCTGTTAGTATGAACATGGATATATTCATATAACTAATGTTCCACAGTAGAAAATGTAGTACAAAAAACAATACAATGGTTTTAAGAAAATGGTTAAGGTGCAAATTTATCCCAAAAGTTATCACTGAGGAACAATGTTACTTTGAAAGATTTTAGGTTCAATATTGCCTAAGAAGTATTAAAATGGAGCAATGTTGTCAATTAGTAGTCAATATCAATTTTTCAACGGCCAACATTAATTTTTTAACGATACACAATTCTTTAGGGATTCTTATCTTCTAGTATATTTATTTGATAGGAACAATCATACAACTCTTTGAAATTTACTTGTTTATTGAAAATTTAATAATATTCTCATGATTTCTATTTATATACAATTTTTCATTAATTTTATTTAATTAATTTTTAATGATAAATTAACTTTTTATTTTGTACAAATTTTCTCTTAGATTATCACAAATTTTCTATTTTTATAGTTGTTTATTTAATAACATTCAGGTCTTTTTCAATCATTTTCCTTTTATACTTGATTTTTAAATAATCATTCAATCAAGTTTGAGTTTAAAAAAAAAAAGTTATTTCCGTCAATCCAACATAATCACAGTCACATTAATTATATTAGGTAACTTCTACCCTAATTTAAGTTTTCAAGAGTCAGATTGAATTACAGCCAAAAAAAAAAAACCTCTACTACCGTTAATGGAAACAGGCACTAAAAACAAAAAAATGACCTAGAATTTTTTTTACCTCATTAGTTGATTTGACGGCTTTTTTAAAGAAAAAAATAAATAAATACCCTCTAAATATTAAAAACCTTAAAAGATGACTTAAATTTAGTAAATGATAAATGAGGGGCTCTGGCTAAATCTCAACAAGAAATAACTAAAACTGAGTAGATAATGATTAAAACAAAATAACTAAAACTCAACAAAAAATGACTAAAACTCAATAGAGAATGACTAAAACTGACCAATTTTATGTCCCTCATTTTTCATTTACTAAATTTGAATCATCTTTCAAAGTTTTTAATATTTATGGGGTATTTATTTGTCTTTTTCCCTTTTTTTAATATACTACATAAAAAGAGTTGTTGAACCGTCTGCTTGATCCAATGGTTTTTATGGGGAGATGGGCCAAAGAAGCCCAATGCAATATTGCAATCGGCCGATTCCATGAGTCCATGACTAACTCAACTCCGGAAGCCCATAGTTCTGCGACCGATGCTGTGTGTTTCGATAGGTTAAGGTTTGCTTCTCCAGCACTTCAACCCCGCACAGTTTGCCTTGACAAAAAAGAAGCTGCGATTATTTTATAAATTCGACCCCCATTGTCCCTCACTGCTCACCGGCCGGCCACTGGAATTACTAGATTTTCCAACAGGTTCGTTACTTTTCGTTTCATAATCCGTGTTTTCTGAACCCTAATAGTGTTTTGTTGACTTCGTTTGTGTTATTGCAAGTGGGTCTTAGTTCCCTCTTTCCAAACCTGATATTAATAGGGTAGGCTGCGTTGTTTCTTTGAATCTCATGTTTCTTTTGGGGACATTTGCATATAGAGAGCGCCGAGGTATTCATTATGAGTGGGTAGTTTGCAATGCTTGCTTGACGGAATGGTTAAGATTTTTTTTTTTCCCCTTTATTTGGGCCTACACTTCTAAGTTCTAAACTTCACATAATTGATTTCATGAACTTCAAATGGTGCCAAGCAAACACAGGGAAAATTGCAAGATGTGAAGTGATTTTGCAGGAACTAAATGCTACTATTGTTTTCCTTTCTTTACTTCTTTATCTGTGTTCTAATATTGTCCTTTTCTCTGTCATTCAGTGATCTCATAAAATCAGAACGAAGATGTTTCTAACCAGGTGAACCCCATTTTCCCCTTTGATGCAAGATGCTCTATCTCTCTCTCTCTCTCTCTCTCTCTTGCTTTCTTCAGTCCTGTATTTACAAGTTGATATAAAGGTCTTCTGAAACCAGCCGAGTCTTGTGTTTGTTATGTTTGGATGTGAGATAGGACTGAGTATGACAGAGGAGTTAATACATTTTCTCCCGAAGGCCGGCTATTTCAGGTTGAATATGCTATCGAGGCCATCAAGGTATGATGCTCTTCTCGGTGATCTCTCATTTTCTCTTTATTTTCTAATTTCATGGTTAGGACATGTTCTATCTATGTGGTTAATCCCTCTCAGTTTTTTTATTTGAATCATAGCATATTTTGGAACTTTTTCGCCAATAATGGAGCCAGGGGAAGCTAGACTTATTTCCTTTTTCCCATATCTGTGATTAAAAAAAAAAAAAACTGATAACTATTTGGGAATGAGCAAGTTGTTGCTTTTTTCCACTGTTTTGTTTCTTCTGATTTTATGCCGGCATAGTAATATACATTAGTGGTAAATTATAATTGGGTTTTGTTGGCTGCAGCTTGGATCGACTGCAATTGGGTTGAAGACAAAAGAAGGTGTTGTCCTTGCAGTTGAAAAGCGTATAACTTCACCACTGTTGGTGCGTTTATTTCCCAAATTACATTGTTATAAAGTGTCCATGGCTAAAAACGTTTTTAAGAAATGCAATGCTTGTTCTGTTATTAGAGCAGGTGATGAGTAGTATATATTGTAGAAAATTGTGTTTTGAGATTTGAGGCAGATTTACTTGATGAAAATTATACTTTGGGAGTCATCTTGTTAGTTTTGGGTTTGCACCGTATTATTTTACTAAAATATATTCTTTTGAAGATTATTTTTCTTATGGCTCTGTTGTGATGTTGGTAATATGCATTACCCAAATTGTGTTTGTACCATGACATTGAATGCTTCTAACCTTGGTTTTCTTCCTTCTATTTTTCGTTGTGGGCAACATGTCATTATCCTTAGGTTCCAATAGAAATTAACATAGTATGTATTTTTGTATTTTAACTTACAGTTCTACAGTTTTCTGTTTGGGCAAAGAAATACTATTATTGTCTATGCTCAAGTGATTCAGTGAAGATCTCAAAACGTTATATATTTCAAATGATATACCCACTCAGTTCAAGCCACATTTTCTTTGGGCCGTTTCTTATTTGTATTTGTGTGACTTCCTTCAATTTTTTTTGTTTGCCCTTCTCTCTCAGGAGCCAAGCAGTGTTGAGAAAATCATGGAAATTGATCAGCACATAGGTTGTGCAATGAGCGGACTAATTGCTGATGCTCGAACACTTGTTGAGCATGCGCGAGTCGAAACTCAGGTTCTGTTCGTCTTCCTGTTCCTGTTCCAGTTCCATGCTTACTTTTAATTGTTAGTTGATTATCTAGTGATTTACATGTATCATGTTATTGTTCACAGAATCATAGGTTCTCCTATGGGGAGCCAATGACGGTAGAGTCGACAACCCAAGCTCTATGTGATCTAGCCTTGCGATTTGGTGAAGGTGATGAAGAATCAATGGTAAAGAACTAGTTAGCTTTCTGAATTATTTCTATGCATGCTGTTTCTGAATTTTGAAACAGCTATTGCTAAGTGGCTTTGTATGTATCTTTGATTTATTTTCTCTTATTTTGTTTTGATTTTACTAATTGTTTAGGATTTTACAAAGTTAATTATCAGCATTATATATTTTGGTAGGAGTTGCTGCTATCTTGCATTTTAATTTTTCCTATTATCTTGTGTTTTGAAATGTATCCTGAGTTTTCTATAGGTCTTCTTTTTTTACGTGTCAGTTTTCTATAGTTCTTTACTAGTTAGAGTTTGGTAATGTCGATAGATTCATCAGTAAAAGTTCTATTAGCTTTCTTAATGTCTTCAACATCTTGTACTCTCCGTTCTCATGCTTGCGCTGGTTCTATTTCATCTTCATTCTTGTAATTAATTTGAATATTTGTAAATTATAAGAGTGGTTGTCGTTTATGCTTTCCTTTCTCTTGGAATATCCTTTTTTCTTTTTTATTTGGTTGCTCCAGTATTTTAATTGTTTTTCTTTACAAATCTGCCAAGGATGCACTTTAACGTATGATCTATATTTCCCCGTTTCTTTACAGTCACGGCCCTTTGGCGTGTCTCTCCTCATTGCGGGGCATGATGAGAATGGACCTAGTTTGTGAGTACACATCCTTCATCTACTGATCAATGGTTGCTTGTGACGTGTAATATGATATTATGGTGTTCTCTGACTATTTATCTCATTTTAATGGCGGTAGAATGCATTGTATATATGTTTGTGCAGGATTTGTGAATGATAATTATTTTTATATCATTTTAGTAAACTTGTATGGCTACAAGGTCCTTCAAATCACATGTATTTGTTCTCTTAAACTTTAATAGACTATTATTGAGAAACTAGGACACCTCAGGCCTCAGCAATAGCTAACAGATCTCAACAACCCACATAATCAAATAACTAAGTCCTAAATACTTGACAATTGGACTACAGACATGACAACAACCCATACAAGACTAACTAGTGACCACATTAAGGAAGTTTGGAATAATTTGTATTATGGACGGCTTGGGCTTGTTCTTAGAATCTGATGCAAGCTTTTTACCAAAATGCTTTTAGTTTAGGAATTGAGAGGAAGAAAGATACTAAAGGGTACTCGTCTCATAATTGATGGTATTAGCAATTGATGCTTCTCGTTATATGTTTTAAATTTTCTTTTTGAGGCTTCATTCCTCTAGTCACCAAAGGAAATTATTTATTTTGTTGTTGCGGGCCTTACTGATACAAATTCCTTGCTGAAGCCTTTCATTTTGTGAATCTTTAGCTGACTCAAAGGCTTCAAATATGCAGATATTATACTGATCCATCAGGAACATTTTGGCAATGCAATGCTAAGGCTATTGGTTCAGGTTCAGAAGGAGCAGACAGTTCTCTGCAAGAACAATACAACAAGGTATACATGTTCTGACGGTGGGCCTGTTTGTGCATTTATAATTACTGTCTATTACAATAAAATGTGATTGGGAGAGATAATGAGAAGTGTAAAGTGGAGTAGAGAAAATAGTAATAAATGTGGGGACGTAATGCTTGTTCTTTCTGGGTTGAGTGAAATTGGACAAACTGACTATATTATTAGTCTAGCTTGGTGGCAGTAGAGGTGCACAAGTGTATTAAAATATATACTTGCGTGTTGAATAGCATTTCTGTGATTGAATTTATGGGTGAAACCGTATGTATTTCTGTCTGGTATCCCAAAAGATTAAATTCTGACCCATCTTTACCTTTATTTCATTGCATTATTTAGAAATTAAGTACATTCCGTTCAAATGTGGAGCTCAAATGACCCTAAGTTAGCAAGTTGTCCTTTCATCTATTATTTTCTGTCAAATTGTAACACTGTATGACTTATTTCGTACCTTGAATCTTGCGACTTTCAGTTATCTTGGGTTCCATCAGCCTACTAGCCTTTTTGTGGTCTATCCAATGTTAAAATCAGATAATTATTTGATATCAAAATAAAGTATCAATTCCTCTTTGTCTATCGCATTGCATATGCTGATTTGGCGGATTCTGTTTACAGAAGCATCCTTATATCATCAAAACCAGGTGTCCATGACATTGTTTGTTTTACAGGACCTAACACTTCTAGAAGCTGAGACTATCGCTTTGTCCATTCTCAAGCAAGTTATGGAAGAGAAGGTAAGGATAAATTGAATGTTTAATATTCTATTTATGGTGCTAATTGCTTATCCTTCTGTTCCTGGCTCCTAGTACCATGATTATTATGATTTTGTGCTTCATTCATTTCTTTCACAGTTGCCTTCTAGGATTACCTAAGACCTGATCTAGTACAGAGCCTTGTTATTTAAACAAAAGTGGGGAAAAAATAATTTTACCTCAAAACTTAGCGTTCAGGCATTGTTATAGAATCTTTAAAATGTGACAAAATATTTTGGAACTTCACACTAGAATAAAGAGAGTACTTTCTAAGTTGATTTCAAGGTGCTTTCTGGATTGAACAGTCTTCATAAACCGGCATATCAGGTTGGGATGAAAATGAAATATGAGGCTGCCCTCTTATGGTGAAGTTGAATTGTAGTTTAATGATTCCAGATAATCCCAGAATTTGTTAAAGTGTTTATGAGAGCTTAGTGGGCGTTTGAATTAGCCTATTTTAAGTGATTTTATGTTATTTAAAATAAATATTTAAGAAGAGTGTTGTCTTGTAAAAGGCAAAAATGTTTTTTTTTTCTTTTTTTTTCAAGTGATTGTGGGTGCTTCCAAACACCTACTTATGTTTAGTTTTCCTTCTCAAGACAGAAAAACTTTAAGAGTAATGTAATGTTGGGTACTCAGGAACTTTTCCACGGACTAAATATTGTCTAGAAGTTAACTTGTTTCCATTGTATCTTTTTTAATTTCAGGTGACTCCCAATAATGTTGACATTGCTAAGGTGTCTCCAACGTACCATCTTTATTCCCCCTCGGAGGTTGAAGCTGTGATAAATCGCCTATGATTTCCCTCCAGCATTAAGAAACTTGCTCTCCATAATTTCTCTGTTTCTCCTTCGTTGTGGCCTTTATCTTCATCAGTCTTGCATGGAAAGCACTTAATTTGGCAATATGACTTGGGAGTTGTGCTTGTTATGGCATTAAAGTTGCTCAATTTACTTTATGCTGCTCATGAATTTGCAGAATGTTGCCAAGTTAAACTTATTTTATACTTAAGAGTTTGGGAAGAAGTTATGTAGCCAGTAGCAGTCACTGTATTGGTGAATTTGAGTGGATTGGTGGACTATTTATAGTGCTACTTGCTTCTTCACCCATAGTTGTTGTGCTTCCTGCAATACTCTCCATCCCAATTCAGCTATAGCTATGCAAAGATTGGAAGCTTCAGAGTTCTTAAACCCCAATCGTCCTCTCAGATTTATGGCGTTTTGAAGTTCTTTGTGAACCTCAAGAAAAGTTCTTCCCTAGCTAATTCTGAAACAATGTTAAAAAAATGGAGACGAGATTTTTGAACATTAATCTTTTTGTTCGATACAGAAAAATTGTTTATATCCCATTTAATCGTGGTGCCTTAGATCCTCCCATACTCAAAACAACTTGCTTGCCTTCCTCATTAGTGATATCAGCCTCTGTTTTAAGGGCAAAATAAGTACTTCATTCATTAGAAGATCCCAACCATATGAACTCATCCCCTTAACGACCAATATGCTACCAAAGATGTCATCCCTTAACTACCAATATTCTAGTTACTGCATCAATTAGCTGCACCATCTCCTCAAAATCTCTCTTCTTCATAAAAGGACAAAATGACATTAATGTTAAAAGAGCTTAGAGTACGACATAAGCAAACGACTAAAAAGAAATACTTCATCTGTCCTTGTATGGGAATCTTTCAATTAAATCACTAGATTCTAGAAAACAGTTAAAAAGTATTTAAATGTAATAATCATGTTAAAGTTGTTTTTTCAAAGAAGACCCTATTTTTTAATGAGTGAGCGAGACAATAATAATAAGAAAATGATGAAAGAGAATGTATGTAGCATAATAATCAATTCAAGGCAAAATGGAGAAAAGTACATTTATTAAGACAAAATAAAGATCTTATATGGTATCCAGTTTTCGGCCAAAAAATAAAGATCTTGCATTTAAAGACAAGTCCATTAAAGTAAACGCTCTTATATATAGGGATGAATGGACTATTACATAAGTGGTGCAAAAAATAAAGCAATTGACTAATGATTCCAAGCTGAGTAAACTTTGAGACCCTGGGATGAACGAATCGTTTTTCTTTTTAACGCAAATGATATTTAACTTGTTATTATCTAAGAAGAATAAAGAAAGATGCATCCAAAGAAGAGACCTCTAAAAGCACTTAAAAGGTGTTTATTGCGAGACATTGCTAAACTTCTCTCACATATTTATCTCAAACAATGTAAAATAACTTTTTGAAAACTAATCCAATCAGACACTATTAAAATCTCTCTAACCCAAGTTGCCAAACATATAATAGAACTTTTGAAAGCATGGGCTAATCTCCTCTTATTCTCCACATAATTGTCATTTTCATCACACAACCTAATGATCTAATACCAGCATCTTCTTCTCATCTAAACTACCTCTCCAATTTCCTTCACTATCTCTTCTAATTGTGTTGGAAATCATAATATAAATTGTGATATTCCTTTATTATTGTCTCAAATCATATCCCCTAATTGTTGCTACCTAGTTTAGGAAATGGTTTATCATTATTTCTAATTTGTTACGATTTGTTATGATCATCTATTAATTACCTCACTCTTCCTTCAACCTATATAATGTAATTGCTTCATTCATATCAATAAGACATTATAGAGTGAAATTCTCTCTTATTTCTAGCCATTATAGTATCAGAGCAAAAACAAACAAAGAGAAAAGAATGTAGGCTTGAGATACTGAGAGACCAGAGGGCAAAACACTAGAGAAAGAGAGAATATCATAAATTTATGGCTGCCCAAATCTGACTATATACAACATGTGGAGACACCACCCACCTAGGGGCTACCAAAATGTGCCAATCAGTGTTTTCCTGAAGTTTCAGCTCCATCTGACCAAGTGTGTGATCTCACACGCCATCACAGTCACATTTTCGATGTCTCTTTCTGCCCATATATGGATTCTACTCAATTTCCTCCTCTATTTGGCTTTATTTCTATGAGTTTGCACAATGCAAGTGGTAATCCTAGTGCTCTTACGTCAGGTACAAACTCATCTCTTCAAAGTTAATCATCTTCTTCTTCCACAAGCACCATGGCACCAAATTTCTCCAAAAATCAAATTATGGTTATCAACCATAAATTCAATAGGAGAAACTATCTCCAGTGGTCCCAGAGTGTGCTAAAATATATTCGTGGCAAGAGAAAAGAGAAATATATTACGGAGTAGCACCTTAGCCTGATTCCGATGACCCATTCTGTGACACTTAGTTTGCTGAAAATAATTAAGTTATGTTTTGGTTATGCAATTCTATGACTCCAGAGGTAAGTGAAAGTTATCTCCTAGCAAATACTATGAAAGAAATTTGGGATGCATCTAGAAGAATCTATTATTATCTTGACAAAATTGCTGCCTTGATTCACTTCAAGCGAAAACTCCAAAATTTGAGACAATGTACTATGCCAATAACTGATTATTATAACTCCTTACTAAAACTCTGGCAATAGGAAGATTTATTTCATGTGCATCCATAGGACACTGTCAAGGATGCTCAATTACATAAGAAACTCATGGAAGAAAGAAGAATATATGATTTTCTCTTAGGTCTGAATGATACTCTTGAGGAAATAAGGGGCAGAATCATGGGAATAAAGCCTTTACCACATTTATTTGATGTTGTTAACTTTGTGCAATTTGAGGAGAGTAGAAAACTTATTCAAAGTAATCCAAGTCAAATTGTTCTTAGTCACCCAAAGAGCTCTGCACTAATCGTGAAAGGACCACAGAATGAACGGAAGAATAAATGGTGCAATTATTGCAAGAAGAAGGGCCACATAAAAGAGGAATGTCGGAAGCTGCTTGGAAAACCCTCAAATGGAAAACCTAATTTCTGAAATCATCTCACCTCTACAAACATAAGGCTAAAAATGATAATCACTTGAATTCACAAGAACTGCAAGAATTTTGTAGGATGCTTGCAAAATAGAATACATCAAACTCAATGTCCAAGGTTAATTTGCTACAATTAGGTAATTCCATTATAGCTCTTAATGGAGTGACAGCTAAGAGGATATATGCATTGTTAACTCAGGAGCTACAAATCACATGGCTGGTAACAAAACTTTATTCTTTAACCTTAAAACATGTCATGAAAACCTTAAGATAAAAGTAGCTAATGGAGTTTTCACTAAGGTTAAGGGCATTCGCACAGTCACTTAATCTTATACTTTGGAAATACATAATGTCCTGTTTGTACTAGCACTTACTTGCAATTTAATATTAGTAAACAAGTTGACTAAAGGTTGACTATGCTGAGTGATTTTTTATGATGATCTTTGTACTTTTTAGGATTTAAAATTGGGGAGGACAATGGGAGTTCTAGAGAGTAGGATAGATTGTTCTATCTAGAGGATCAACTTTGAAAAATCAAGCTGCATGGAAGGCCAGGAAAGCACTAGTTAGCTCTTATTCTCAAAATAATGATGTACTTTTTGTAGCATTGTCGTTCAGGCCACCCAAGCTTTGATTATATAAAACATGTGTTTCCTAGTTTAGTCAATAAAAATTTTGTTCCCTTCTATTATGAAACTTACAAAACAAACCTGATCCAACTGCTCTAAACAACCTTATACGCCCTTTGCACTGTTCACACTTATCCATAGTGATGTTTGGGGTCCTTCAAGAATTAAAACCCTTACTAATGCTAGATGGTTTGTCACTTTTATTGATCATCACACACAAACCACGATTTTATTTAATGAAAGAAAAATCCAAAATAGCCAAAGTATTTCAAAGATTCTATACCTTCGTGAGAACTCAATTTGACACATCCATTAAAGTACTCCAAACTGATAATGCCAAGGAATACATGAGAGGTACCTTTAAAAGAATTTCTTGGTCAGCAAGGAATTCATCACCAAACTTAATGTCCTTATACTCCATGGCAGAATGGAATGGCTGAGCAAAAAAATCGTCATCTTTTGGAAGTAACCCCGACCTTGTTGATGGAGCGAAATGTTCTAAGCACTTTTGGGGGGATGCAGTTTTAACAGCTACTTATTTAATCAACATAATGCCCTCTAAAGTTCTTGAATAGAATATCCTTCTCCAAAAACTCCTTAACCACTTCCTAAATTGCCCTCTTATCAATTCTCCACCTATGAAGGTGTTCGGCTGTGTTGTCTTTATTCACAAAAATGATAGCAACAAGTTTGCTGCTTGAACTTATAAACGCCTCTTCCTAGGTTATGCTCCTACTCAGAGAGGGAATAAATGTTATTGTCCAACTTCCAAGAAACTGTTTATCTACAGGGATACTGTCTTTTCTAAAGAAGAAGAATACTATCCCAAATTATTCATTTAGGGGAGTATTCTGATATTGAATGGTTAAGTTGGGAAGAGTTCAACTCTACCACCAAATTCCAAACAAACAAATCCATCCCTAATCCAAACTTTGTTCCTAACCTTGACTCGTTTGCTCCTTCAGACCAACCTATACCATCTTGTCATGAACCCGCACCTAATGAACTAAAAAAAATGTTGAAATCAATTTAGGGTTAGAAACTGAAATGACACAAGAAGTAGAATCTTTGCAACAAGTATAGGAGGAACCAAACGCTTGTAGAACATCCTCTCCTACTCAAAGAAACAACCATGAATCCAATTCGAGATTGAATCCTGAAGAACTGGGTTGGCCTTTTGCATTGAGAAAAGGGGTAAGGTCTTGTACTCAATATCCCATTCAGCAATTTGTCTCATATGATAACCTATCTGTGAAAATGCAAAGCTTTATTGTACATAGTGCACATATGAAAATACCTCACACATTTCAACAAGCTATGAAAGACCCGAATTGGAAACAAGCTGCTGAGGAAGAATTGTGAGCACTCAAGGAAAATAAAACATGGAAAATTATGAAGCTCCCATAAGGAAAGAAAACAGTGGGATGTAGATGGATCTTCACCCCAAAATTCAATCATGATGGTTGTATCAATAAAAACAAGGCAAGACTGGTTGCAAAGGGGTACACTCAAACATATGGGATTGATTATCAAGAAACATTTGCTCCTATAGCAAAATTCAATACCATTCAAGTGTTATTGTCAATTGCAGCTAACCTGGATTGGTCACTACATCCACTGGACGTGAAAAATGCATTCTTAAATGGTGATTTAGAGGAAGAAGTATACATGGAGATTCCAGATGGAGTTCAAGCTCCTAATAATACGATATGCAAACTCAACAAGTCATTGTATGCGCTAAAACAATTACCTAGGGCATGGTTTGGTAGATTTAGCAAAGTAATGAAATGTCTTAGGTATACTAAAGGAAAAACAGATGATACATTATATATCAAATGTGTCAATGGCAATATCACTATGCTTATTGTCTATGTTGATAATATAGTCATTATAGGGAATGATGAAGGATCCATTTCCTAGCTAAAATTAGATCTATCAACTAAATTTGAGGTGAAAAATATTGCACAAATGTGGTATTTTTTGGGAATGGAAGTGGCAAGAACTAAGAAGGGTATCAATGTATCTCAGCGAAAGTACACTTTAGACTTGTTACAAGAAACAGGGATGTTGGGTGCTCAACCAAATAGGACACCAACGGAAGAGGGATGTCACCTAGAGATTAAACCTGAAGGTACTTCAATTGACTCAGAAAGATGAGGAGACTTGTGGGAAAATTGATTTACTTAACCCACACAAGTCCATACATTAGCTATGCAGTTGAAATAGTAAGTAAGTTCATACATCAACCTCAGAAAGAACACATGAATGTTGTATATAGAATACTGAATTATCTGAAACTCAATCCTAGAAGAGGAATCTTCTTCAAAAAGGACACTACCAGAAACATTGAGCTTTACACAAATGCAGATCATGCACGGGATGAAGAAACTAGAAGGTCGGTTACATGATATTGTACTTATGTTTAGGGTAATATGGTTAAGTGGAGAAGTAAAAAAACAAACTGTAATGTCTAGAAGCAGTGCAGAAGTAGAGTTGAGAGCCGTTAGTCTTAGAGTTTGTGAAGGTCTTTGGTCATCAAGCTACTAAAAGAGCAAGGAATTCCATATAAGGGACCAATGCAACTATGGTGTGACAACAAAGGCAGCATTGCAATGGTCAATAACCCAATGTATCATGATCGAACAAAACATATTGAAATAGACAGGCACTTCATTAAAGAGAAGATCAAATGTGGCATTATGAATTTGACCTATATTTTATTTGCATACCATATTACAGCCATTATGACTAAACCCCTTGGCATAACTAAGTTTGAAGGATTTCGAAGCAACCTGGGAATGATTGATATCTATTCTCTAGCTTGAGGGGTGTGTTGGAAATCATAATATTAATTGTGATATCCCTTGATTATTGTCTCAAATCAAACCCCCTTTTTGTTGCTACCTAGTTAGGATATGGTTTATCATTATTTCTGATTTGTTATAATTTGTTATGATATGCTCAAATTACTAGTAAAATAGGATTATGATCCAAAACCAATAGCCTCCAATCTCTAACACAATCCTTTTGGAAATAGAGTTCTCCCAACAGCCATTTACCACTGTCCTATCCAAGCATTCTTTGATAAATAACTTCCACCTCTAGCATTTTACATCTTGACATGAATGTTCTGAACCTTTCTATAGTAAAATGGTTCATTGGAATCCCCTATCTCTAACCAAGAAATGTTCAGATTCATCCACCATCTTCTCTTACCATTTGATTCATATTTTGCATTCCAATCATTAAAGACAACACATGGAAAAAATTTTAAAATTATTAAATATATATAGAATCGTTGTTTCATAGAACCAATTCAAAATGTGGCTTATCATAAGCTGCAAACTCATATTACTATTCACAAGAAAATTTTGGCTTCAAAACCAAAAAAAAAAATCTTCTCAATTTTATATAAGAACTAATTAACTAATTTCAAGAGCTAAAGGAATCAAATAAATTACTTAATTACAGTAAGTGTTAATTGATGTCTCTAAAATAATTATGTATTATTAGATTATATGTCATATTACAAATTAGGCAAATTAAATTAGAGAAAAACGATAAATACAAGAGATATAATTAAAATATTGTCCTATAGTTAGAACAAAAAATCACTTCTAAATTAACCTTGATCAAGGGTTCGATCCTTGGCCCTAGGTATGGAGCAGCGTTAAATCCCTTGGCCAGTTGTCCTTCCCATAGAAGAACCCACAATGAGCGGAGGATTAGTCCTTAACCTATCAGGCTGGGGGATACCTTGCGAAAGCAAAAAAAATATACATGATTAGTTTTGACAATGACAAATATAAATATAGATGTCAAATATTAAGAGCAAAAAGCTTACATAATACATTTATTTTATACATTGTCTATTACATTGACTAACTAATATATTTAATGTGTAATATTTTATAGATTAGTCGAGCAATGGGAGAAGACATCTAATGGGATTTTGGAAGATTCTTTAGAAGAACAAATTGGATTGAAGGTATTAGTCAAGAAAGAATGAATGATCAAATGAAAGAAGACAAAGGAGAAAAAAAGATGATTCAAGAAGAGAAAAAAGATATCAAATTGGAGTATGGTGATTGATTAAGATGAAGAAAAAGATGTTGAACAATGAAGTCATATAATATTTAGACAAGAAATCAAGCAAAGAAGAATGTTATGGAATTAGACTATCAAAAGGAAAAATAAGAAGCAATAACAACTCTCATTCAAGGAAAGGAAGAAGCTATCAAGATTGATTATGAAGAAGGATTAAGAGGAAGATGAAAAAGAATGAAATTGAAGATATTTGTCAAATAAAAACAAGGAAAGGTGTGAAGAGTAGCCAAGAAAAAGAAGAGAAGTTATTGAAGAGACTAGATCATGCAAGACATAATGGGAAATCATGATCTAAGATCATAGATGTGATATAGGAGGTCTCTATGCTCAAATGGAGGTTTGAATGGGTCAAATCGAAGCCAAGAATGACACATATGAAAGCTACACCATCATCACTTGATAGATCACTCGAGTGACATATCTAGTGATGAAGTTGAATCACTTGAGTGATGATCACTTTGTTATACTCTGTTTTCGTCTAGAAAAATAGAGCTTTGGTATTTTGGTCATAAATTTCACAATACACATCCAATCGAAGTGAAACTTGTTGCATATGAAACTATACATCAAATGGGACACAAGGAAACTAGAATAAAGCAAATATCATGTCAGATAAAGGAGCTATGTATCTTTGAAGTTGATGCTGGAATTGTACATTCGTTTACAAGATAGCTTTGGTATTTTGAAGATTTTTCCTACAATTGCATATGAAACTAGACTCAAGGACCATTTTAGAGAGATCAATATCAAACTAATAAAAGGTCATATGAAATAGATATGCATGACATAAGTCACTACTTGAGTATGAAACTACTTCCTAAACAACAGTCACTCTTTTGATCATAACTCTCAAAATACAACGAATTTTAGGGTGCTTCTTGTTGCCTTGGAAAAAAGAATTTCTGGAGATAGGTCATTTTCTCAATTTGGAGTTGATTAGTTTGATCACTCAAGTAATCACTCGAGTGATGCAATTACATCACTTTCGCATCACTCCAGTGATCTTCCAAGTGATCAGTAAAATCACTCGAGTAATGTGTCAAAATAAATCACTTTCAAAGCACTCAAGTGATCTTCCTAGTGATTAATAAATATCACTCCAGTTATCATTGATCACTCGAGTGATGAAGTTCTATCACTTGTAAAATCACTCAAGTGATGTCCTAGTGATGCTATGCTGAAATTTCAATCACCGTCTCGGATTTTATGAATCTTCTCCAAACTCATATAAACATTGATTATATTGTTCCTAATCATTCTTAATCATTACTAATCAAGTTTATATGACGATTATAGGTGATTAAACATAGATGAAGTCTCAATGATTAAAAAGCAAACTTCAACGACTATACGGTCATATTTTGCAACAGGAAGACAAAGAGCTTAATGAAAAGAAGATCTCATCTAACGGTCTTCATCCTACATCAACCATATATATGAGAGCATTCAAAACTGCATATAAGAGAGCTTGAGCACTATCATCATCAAAATGCCAAATCTCTAAATTCATCTCCTACTCATATACTATATTTCTCTGTTTCTCAATTATATGTAATTTACTTTAGAAAGAAACAATTCATTATACTTCGGTGTTTATTATTCAATTATGAAAGAGAAGTATGATTGTAACTTCTTATCAACAAAGTTGTATTCTTACGGTGTGTAATGGGGAGTCTCTCAGTGAAGATAATTTTCAAAGGCTACACAAGTGCACAGTTAAACTTGTGTGATTGTAGAGGCCTCTCTTGTGCCTAGATTAAACAAGAAGATAGTGGATTGAAAATCTCAGAAGGTGCCTAGAGACTAGATATAGGTTAACAGACGACCGAACTAGTATAAATCTCAATTTGCATATTCTCTTCCCTTATCTCTTACATTTCTAGCATGATTGATTTAGTTATTTGATTATGTACTTATGATTCATTTCTTTCATGCTTACTACTTTAACTAGAATGTGAAAAGATTTTCAAAGCTTCTAAGATTTTATTTTAAACCCAATTCACCCACTCTTGGGTGTCAGCCAGTTCTAACATAGCTCTCTTAATCTTTTTCTTTTCTTGGGGTGTTTCCCTTTTCTCGCTTCATGTTTCTTTTAAGAAGATTTTGTCCCATGCAACTTAAAATTTCGATAATACTTAGTTTTGTTTTATAATCAAGAAAATGGCAATAAGGTCCCAATAACCAAACATGTTAACAAAAAAGTCCCACAAAAATTTCACTGCCCAAGAGGTCCTAAGACATTTTTTTTATAACATGTCCAAATGTGAAATTACTTGCCTGCCCCTAGCCATTTTGACAACTTATCAGGATGTGATGACAAGCACATGTGAACATTTTGACAATTTGTTATACACATTTTGACAATTTTTCTTTAAACGAGAACAAGCCCCTCTTAATGTACCAAGTCCACTTAGACATTTTGACAAATTTCAAACTGTGTTGACAAGCACATATATACATTTTGACAAATTACTATGCATGTTTTGACAAGTCCACTTTGACATTTTGATAATTTATTGGGCTATGATGACAAGCTCATATGCACGTTTTGACAACTTGTTATGCATGTTTTGACAAGTCTACTATGACATTTTGACAACTTATCATGCTGTGATGACAACCCCATATAAACGTTTTGACAACTTATTATGCATGTTTTGACAAGTCCACCTAAACATTATGACAACTTACCAGCTTGTGATATCAAAAACATGTGCACGTCTTAACAACTTGTTATGCATGTTTTGACAAGTCAACCTAGATATTTTGACAACTTACTAGGTTGTGATGACAAGCACATATGCACATTTTTATAGAATTTTATAATAATTTCTTCATGTTCTAACAATTTATATAATAACAACTGCATGTACATAGTTTGACAAGTATATCAACCTATTTTGACAATGTATAAAGGACAGTCTGATCATATAACTTGATATCATAAAACTTTCAAATATTAGTGGTTATAGCTTCATGCACCACTAATATTTGAAAGTTTTATTATATCAAGTTATATTGCATGAAGTTATAACCACTAATATTGGGAAGTTTAACATGCATAACAAGTAGTCATAACGTGCACATGGGCTTGTCATCACAACTTGATAAGTTGTCAAAATGTCCATATAATCTTGTCAAAGCATGCATAACAAGTTATCAAAACGTGCACACGGCTTTGTCATCACAGCCTAATAAATTGTCAAAATGTTTAGGTGGACTTGTCAAAACATGTATAATAAGTTGTCACTGTAACATCCTAAATTTTGAGTTTAGAGTTAGTTATAGTCCAACCTTATTTAATCAAGAGTTAAATAAATTAAGACATCAAAATAATAATAATAATAATAATAATAATAATAATAATAAGTATCAAGTTCAAAACAATAAAAATAAATTAA
>JBAGKO010000011.1:23008862-23037802 GCA_037177275.1 Acacia concinna | reverse complement strand
TAGAGGGGAGAAGTGATCCTAGAGTCTATATCCTTGGAAGTTAGAAACTCATTTACAATTACCTTTATAAATTTCCAGTTTTAACATTAGTTTTCAAAATTCTCTTTCCACATAAAAACTTGTTTGGCTTAACTTGATTGAATGTATTAGCATTTTGTTTGATTACTTGTTTTACAAAATCCTCATGGAAACGATCCTCTACTCACTACTTTATTACTTGCGTGACCCGTGCACTTGTGGTGCGAACAACACACACACACAACTGATGATTTCCCATTTTTTGTTAAATTGAGATATATTTTAATATATTTAGAAAGTCATAATTTCTAAATTAAAGGAACTTATTGGAAATTTTGATAAGATATCAATTTGATGCATTATTTAAGAGATTTTATTGCAAATATAATAGTTTTACAATAAATAGGATAGTTAAGATTAGGTAAAAGAATAAATAAATTATAATCATTTAAAAGAAAAAAAAAGAGAGAAAGAATTTGGTTTGTTATTATAATTATTATTATCATCATTATCATCATCATTATTTTTTTATTGTGCCTTTCTTTCTCCACAACCAAGCAATACGTAACTATTTGGAATGATAGGGAATTCACTAACCGATAAAGGAGGAAGCACAAACAGAAAAGCAGTAGCACGTCATACTTTATAATTTTCTAGAGATTTCTTGTACATACTAGAATTTACTAAATGTATGTAGAACAATATGGATAATTCTAGAGAAGCCTAGAATAGTGTAGAATAGTATGCAGAGTTCTAGAGAACTCTAGGACATAGGAGAGTCCATAGAGTTGTGAAGAGTTCTAGAGAACTCTAGGATGTAAGGGAGTCTCCGCCAAAATCTAGATATCTATTGAACTTTCTGAAGACTCAATCTCAACCATTCATCCAAGGACACGTGTCAAAATCCTAGAACCTCAAGGGGAGATTGAGAAAGTATAAATATGGGGAGCCATTTGCTGCCAAAGGGAACCAAGAGTCTAGTGCTCTCTTGTATACTCCTTGTAAAGTTCTCTTTGTTTCAATACAAAGTACTTTCTTTACACATTCGCGGGTTCTCTTGTATACTCTCTTAAGTATTTGAGTGTAAGATGCTGACTTGGCTAGTTCACGAGGGGTGAAGAGAGGCTAAGTGCCGTACCTTGTAAGAGATAAGTCTGTGACATTTGGTATCAGAGCTAAGGTTGATGCTTTGTATTGAAGATCGGATTCATGGCCAGTGACAAAGGAAACAAGGGAAGCGACATGTCCGAGTTAGCGAAAGTTCGTGGGAGGGAGACCGTACCTCCTGCAAAAAAGAAAAATCAAGGGGAAAAAGTCAATCATGAGAGGTGGTGGCTTTAGACCAAGTTGTGGCTAAGGTAAGCGAAAGAGTCGAGTGGGTCAAACACACCGTAGAGACGTTGGAGGGTCACATCCTTGGAGAGATAGACTTGCTCAAGGAGGACATCTTATATTGCCAGAATGAGGGTGCTACAAAGGAAGAATGTATGACGTAGTTCGAAGCATAGGTGATGGAAGTGCTTCAAGCCATATGAGAAACCATTGACGAGTTGTAGGGAAAAGTTGTCTTGTGCAAGAAGGTTGTGGCTAGTGAGGATGCTACCATGGTGTCAGCTGGCCCAAGTGTTGAACCCCCAAAGCCTAAATCATTCGAGGGCAAGAGGGATGCACAGGAGGTTGAGAACTTCTTGTGGCAAATGGAGCTATACTTCAAGGGTCTCAATGTTATAGAAGAGACCGCCAAGGTACGTATTGCAATCTTTTACCTTTTTGGAGTTGTTAGTTTATGGTCGGGTATGAAACATGCAGATGTAGAAAAGGGATTATGCCAAGTTGATACTTGAGAAGATTTTAAATGAGAACTTAAGAGGCATTTCTATCCGAAGAATGTTATATATGAAGCACAGAAGAAGTTGCAGGAGTTGAAGCATAGGAACTCCATTCCAAAATATGTGAAGGAGTTCACTACCCTCATGCTTCAAATCCCCAACATGTCCGAAGAGGAATTACTCTTCTACTTTGTCAATGGTCTCCAAAATTGGGCAAAATAAGAGGTGTAACATCAAAATTCCCAATCAGTAGATGAAGCCATTGCGATTGCTGAGTCTCTCACCGAGTATCAACGAAGCTGTATTAGCTTAAAGGGCAAGAATGAGAAAAGTAAATCTGGTAAAGGTGGGGGAGAGAAGAAGGACTTCAAGAGAAATCCAACTGAGGATAAGGGTGGTAGCTCCAAGCCATCTTTTAATCAGAAGGAGTATGAATAAAAGAAGAAGTAGTTCACACCTAAGGGTGGATGCTTCATGTATAAGAGTCCACACCTTATGAAGGAGTGTCCAAAGCTCAGGTCCTTTTCAGCCTTGGTGGAACAACAGGAGACAAGATTTGACAAGGAACAAGACCCAATTCATATGGGATGTTTACAGCTCCTTAATGCCCTCTATGTTAGACTAGTGCAAAGTACAACTAGCAATGGGCTAATGTACGTTGAGGCACGTATCAATGGTAGGTCTACCAAGGCGATGGTAGACACGGGAGCCACTCACAACTTCATCACAGATGATGAAGCCAGGTGACTCAATCTCAAGGTTTTTTGAGATAAAGGATGGCTCAAGACAGTTAACACTAGTGCTAAACTCCTTAATGGTACGGCACGAGGTGTTGAGATGAACTTAAGTGCTTGGAAGGGCTAAGCAGATTTCTCAGTGGTCCAAATGGATGACTTCGACATCGTGCCCAGGATGGACTTCATACAGAAAGTAGTAGCTATCCCAATACCGTCCCTCAATTCTGTATGCGTTTTTTGAGGGACACCTTGTATAGTACCTGGTACGAGTACTTCGGTTAGGCGCCTTAATAAGGATAGAAAATTGTCAGCCATACAAGTTGCTAAAGGAGTAAAAAAAAAGGGAATCTAACTTACTTGGTTGTCATGAAGATGGATGAACCAACAAACGAGGCATAAGAGGGCTCCAAGTCATCAAGAAGGTCCTTGAGGAGAATAAAGACGTGATGTCTCTCGAGTTACCTAAGAAGTTGCCTTTAAGGAGGGAGGTGGACCATAAGATTGAGTTGGAACTTGGTGACAAACCACCTGCAGTAGCACCTTATCGATTAGCCCCATTGGAGTTAGGGGAACTCCAAAAACAACTCACAGAGCTATTAGAGACAGGTCACATCTGTCCTTCCAAAGCTCCATACGGTGCCCTGGTATTGTTCTAGAAGAAGCACGATGGATCATTGAGAATGCGTGTGGACTACTAGACATTAAATAAGGTAACCATAAAGAACAAATATCCTATTCCTTTGATTATAGATCTATTAGAATGACTTGCGAAGGATAAGGTCTACACCAAGATGGATCTACAAAAATGCTACTACTAAGAACAAATATCCTATCTTCTATCCTTACTTGGATCGGTTCGTGGCGGTATACCTGGATGACATCATAGTCTATAGCAACTCTTTGGAAGAGCATGTTGAGCACCTATGGGAAAATGAACTATACGTGAAGAAGGATAAGTGTGCATTTGCCAAGGAGGAGGTGCCTTTCCTTGGACACATAATTAGACATGGGAAACTCTGAATGGACGAGTCTAAGATCAAGGCAATCGTGGAATAGGAGGCTCTGACCAAGGTAATTGAACTAAGATATTTCCTTGGTCTTATTAATTATTACCGACGGTTCATCTGTGGCTACTCAAGGAAAGCAACCCCGTTGACGGACTTACTCAAGAAGAAGAAGACGTGGGAGTGGTCCAAAGAATGCCAAGAGGCCTTTGAGGACTTAAAGGCCACGGTGAGCTCATAACCAGTCCTAGCCCTACTTGACTTTGATAAAACGTTTGAGCTACACATAGATGTCTCCACCTTTTCCGTTGGAGGGGTGTTGATATAAGAAGGACACCTAATCGCCTTCGAGAATCAAAAGCTCAATGACATAGAATAGAGGTACATCATCTAAGAAAAGGAAATGATGGCCATCATCTATTGTCTCCAGGTATGGCGACATTACTTGTTGGGAGCTCGGTTCTTAATCAAGACAGACAACGCTGCCACTAGCTACTTTTAAATCTAGAAGAAACTCTCTTTGAAGCAGGCAAGGTGGAAAGATTTCTTAGCCGAGTTTGACTACATATTAGAATACAAACCCGGGAAAGATAATGTGGTTGCTGTTGTGCTAAGTCGAAAGGCAGAATTGGCAGCTATTAGCTTGGCCGCAGGGGACATAATGGGCTCGTATCAAGGAGGACTTAGAATAAGACCCCATGGAAAAGGAGTTGATGAAGCTCGCTGAAGATAGGAAGAACAAGCAATTTTGGGTAGAGGATTATTTACTCTACATTAAAGGCCAAAGACTCTATGTTCCCAAGTGGGGAAACTTAAGGTGAGATCTCATTAAAGAATGCCATGATACGAAGTGGGCATGACATCCGGGCTAAAAGAACATATTAGCATTGTTGGAATCAATGTACTTTTGGCCTTACATGAAGGACCAGGTGGAGCTCTATGTGAAGACTTGTCTTATGTGCCAACAAGACAAGGTAGAGAATAGGCAGTCGGATAGGCTACTAGAACCATTGTTGGTACCTGAGCATCTATAGGATTCAGTAACTATGGACTTCATTAGCACTTTGCCGAAGTCTGAAGGGTTTGGATCGATCATGGTTGTAATGGATCGATTCTCAAAGTATGAGACTTTTATACCATGTTCAAGGGATTGCATAGTAAAAGAAGTGACAAGGGAATTATTTAAGAATATTGTGAAGTACTGGGAATTGCCAAGGACATCATAAGTGATCGAGATCCTCGATTCACATGACGGTTATGGATAGAACTTTTCAAGCTCCTTAGATTGGAGTTATGCTTCTCCACAAGCTTTCACCCACAAACTGATGGTCAAATTGAAAGGGTGAATTCTTTGTTGGAGGGCTACTTAAGGCACTTTGTAAGTGCAAACTAGAGAGACTGGGCCAAGCTCTTAGATATGGCGCAATTTTCTTACAACTTGCAACGGAGTGAGGCCACAACTTACAATGGAGTAAGGCCATAAGAAGTAGTCCATTTGAACTCGTCACAGGACAACAACCTCTTACTCTGCATGTTCTGATAGCATCACTCAAAGGAAGGAATAGCCCTGAAGCTTTCAAAATGGCTAAGTCATGGAAAGAGCAAGCCCACTTTGCCTGACATGTCTGGAGAAGGCTTGCAGGAGAATGAAGAAGTGGGTCGATAAGAATAGGAGGTTTTGGGAGTTCAATGTGGGTCCTTGTCAAGCTAATCCCATGGCAATCTAAGGCATTTCAGAGTGTGCACAAGGGCTTGATCCGAAGGTATGAAGGGTCGTTCTTGGTGGTTGCGAAAGTGGGAAAAGTTTCTTACCGCCTTGAAATCCCTAAAACTTTGAAGATTTATCCAGTCTTTCATATAAGTATGTTGAAGCCATACCATAAAGACATGGAAGACCCAAGCCGAGGAGCATCTACTCGAGCAACTCCCTTAGTGACTAAGTCATTTGATGAGGAGATCGAGGAAGTACTTACAAAATGGGTTGTTTGAAGAAGGGGTGTTACACCTAGCACCCAATACTTAATAAAGTGGAAGGGGCTTCCTGAGTCTGAAGCAATATGGGAAACCAAAGAAGACTTGTGGCATTTCTATGACATTCTTCAAGAGTTTGAGGCGCTAAGGATGTCACTAAATTAGGTGGGGGAGAATGTCATGTTTTAGAATTTTCTAGAGATTTCTTGTACATACTAGAATTTACTAGATGTATGTAGAACAATATGGATAATTCTAGAGATGCCTAGAACAGTGTAGAATAGTCCCAATACTTGATAAAGTGGAAGGGGCTTCTTGAGTCTGAAGCAATGTGGGAAACCAAAGAAGACTTGTGGCATTTCCATGACATTCTTCAAGAGTTTGAGGCATTAAGGATGTCGTCAGATTATGTGGGGGAGAATGTCATGTTTTAGAATTTTCTAGAGATTTCTTATACATACTAGAATTTACTAGATTTATGTAGAACAATATGGATAATTCTAGAGATGCCTAGAACAGTGTAGAATAGTATGGAGAGTTTTAGAGAACTCTAGGACATAGGAGAGTCCATAGAGTTGTGAAGAGTTCTAGAGAACTCTAGGATGCAAGGGAGTCTTCACCAAAATCTAGATATCTATGGAAATCTCTGGAGATTCAATCTCAACCGTCCATCCAAGGACAAGTGTCGAAATCCTAGAACCTCAAGGGGAGATTGAGAAAGTATAAATAGGGGGAGCCATTTGCTGCCAAAGGGAACCAAGAGTTAAGTGCTCTCTTGTGTACTCCTTGTAAAGTTCTCTTCATTTCAATACAAAGTACTTTCCTTACGCATTCGCGGGTTCTCTTGAATACTCTCTTGAGTATTTGAGTGTGAAATGTTGACTTGGCTAGTTCGCGAGGGGTGACGAGAGGCTAAGTGCCGTACGGGTACTTGTAAGAGATAAGTCCATGACAAGCCGTAAGACCATTATTCATCATTTGGGTGAGAACACATAAAGGGATAAAAAATAATAGATTAGGAACCAAATGGAGAGAAAATTAGATAGAGACACACGATTGAAGGCTAAACCTGGGGAAGCAACCTTAGCTACTGTTCTTCTTCTTCTTCCCCAAGTTCGACGAGTAACAGAAGAGAGGAAGACAAGTTTGGAGAGTGACCTTGTTGGACTGGAACCATCTTCCTCAGTTGAAGGAAAGCGACTGGACCAGATTGGAGTGGCGAGATGAATCTTTTTTGTCACTTTTGGATCCCGCTTAGAGAGGTAGAGCAGAGATGCATTAGAGGAGCAACCATGCCACTTTTCAGCTCTACTTTATCCTTCACCAGTAGTGTTTTGTCCTCTTTTCCTTGGTTCTTTCTTTCTTTATGCGTCTGACTCTGAATTTTGTGTTAGCTGAGATTTTATGATGATTATGATTAGTTAATTTGCAGTAGGATTATTTTAAACCATTGTAAGGGTTGAGATTTATTATTACTCTCTTTAGTTATTATTAACAATTATGTATTTATTTTATTTTGTGCATAATTCTTCTTTGTGATTGACCACCACCTAGATTGCTTTATTCAATTAAATTAAGCTTGAGAGAGTTATTTTTTTTTATTACAGGAGGTTGGGACTAAACTCATATTGGGTGTCACATAGGTACTAACCATACCACATGGCTTAGAGACTGTTGGTTTAGAGAGTTAATTTAATTGTAGAACTTAGGTAAAATTATGTTAGACTTGAAGTTTATGAATTAAATGGATGGTTTGTTAGTATTATAGAGATATAATTACTAACCTAGCATTGTCAAATTTTGTTACTTAATGAATATTTTCTCTTAAAATGTAGTAAGAGATTGTGCATGTTAATTGAGTATAAATTTGGTTTTGATTTGAGAAAGCTTAATCAAGTGCTTTTGAACCTAAGACTAACATGTAATGCTATTTAATCACTGATAGAGTTGTAATTATTGTAGTCTCATGAATTGCAATGGTGAGAAATAATCCTATGCCCCTCTTGTCTTGAATTAGATATTTAATTTTGTGTTAATTAAATTGTTTTCATTTTCTCAAATTCAAGTAATTTTTAGGATAAAAACTTTTCAAATGGTTTTACTCAAACGAATTGATAGCATAATTGTGACGATTAATCCACTTTTACCTTAGTCCTTGTGGGAACGATAATTTTATACTATTTGTGACCTGTGTGCTTGCGGTAAACTAATTGGTAAACAACAACTGTCATATGACTGTTCCAATATATGACGGTTGTTTGTTTTCAAACAATTGCCATATATTGGTTTATATATATGACTTTATTTTTTTGAAAGATTGTCATCTATATATGTTTCCATATGTGACGGACCTTTTAAGACAATCTCCATATATTGTTGGAAATTTTTTTCAATGCTGTGGGGCCTGTATATACAATAAAGGATTTTTCATCGCAACTTTCAGCACAATCTTCTTCTTCACTAGTATAGCAATTCTGAACAATATAATCTTCTTCATTACTATCATCCTCACCTTCATAATAATACTCTTGACCATCTTCGCAAAACATAACTCCTCACCATAGTCATCATAATAACACTCTTCACTGTCCTCATCATGTGTTTCCCACTTTGTTCCAGAAGTGAACACTCTCTTGGTAGTTGACTACTTAACCTCTCTTGAATTTGATCCCTGTTTGATGTGCCCTGACATGGACACAAGTCATAGCAGAAAATAAGGAAAAGAACCTTTTGGTTTGCAAGGATATACATTAAGAGTAAACCAAACATTCTCTTTCTGCATAAAATTAGCTCACCATCTTGTACCAGCTTTCTTCAAACCTCTCCAGAAATCCAGCAACCCAGCGATCAACATTTAATATCCACTCATAGCGATGCATAGCGGTAGCAGTCTTGGCAACACTTTGTATCTGGAAGACAAAATATAGTTTGTATACATATCAATCTCAAATCCTCCACAGAAGTCCCGTAATGCAGCACATACTGTAGAGATACATAGCAGCATATATATAGAGATTCCTATAATGTTCAATTTTGAAGACAACTATAGGTAGCCATCCATAGTCTCTGTTTTCATTAATCTTCATCACATGCACAAATAAGATTTATTACTTCCTGTGTCTCATCTCACAGTCCATCCATCTCATTAATTTCACACGGCCAAGTCTTAGAGTTATTTCAACTTAGCGTGTATTTGGGACTCCGACTTGGAGCCCAAATTGTGCGATTTGGTAGCAAATCGCTTTTCCAAAAGTTAAAAAAAAAAAAAACAATTGCGTTTGTATCAACACTTTCCCAATGTGATTGATAGATTATAAGTTACTTTTTTTTTTCCGTAAGTAAGAATAAGCTACTTATTTAATGATTTTTTTTTACTTTTGAAATTTAATTTTTTGTTTTTCTGTTATAACTTATTCCCTTTGATCTTAATTATAAGACCGAGTTGCCTTTTTTAAAAAATTTTAAGAAAGCTAATTATATTACTTTAAAGCATTAAAATTTATCGTTTTTCTTTGAACTATTTTGTTTGATTTATGAACTAATATATAATATAATAAAATACAAGATATGATATAATTAAATATCCTATGTTGCTTCTTTAATTTATTTTAAAAAAGTTAACTTAGTTTTATAATTAGGACAGAAGGAAGTATAAATATCACAAAATATTTATTTATAATATATACTCCCCCCGGTCCTAATATATATAATAATATTTATGTTATTTTTAGTCATTTCCATCAAAAGTTATTTTTAAACATATCAACTAAACAAGCTTTACTTTTATATAAATAACTTATAAATAATTTATGTTATCGTTATTTCAAATATAAATTACATTACACAATCTGCCTTTCCTCAATCTTACTTTTACAAAAGTACAATTACAAATAAATAACTTTTCTCACCGTTATTCCAAATACAACCTTAGTTATAGGTTAATGATTGAGTTGATATCCTTCTTGATCAATTCTCTCTTGCTGCTCCTTTACTCTCTCTTGAAAGTTCTTAAACCTACTGTTCACCTTTTCTCTTTTCCTATCGATATGAGCACAAGCACAACAATAAGAGCCCCCAGTGTGAGCATGATGTAAATAAAAATGATTTTATTTAACCAGAAAAGCACAATCAATTCATTTATACAAACATACTAACAAAATAGGGATTTAACAGGAAAAAAATATGCCAGTTCATACCTTCACATAGCTCACACCAAGGTTCTTCAATTCCTTGAGAACCCGCGATCCAAGTTTCGCAGAACATAGTTGCTATAATCTTTGACAATCCTCATTATAAGGTTTGATGCAGATACTCTTTCTGTTCGTTTTGTTTCCTTAAATTTCCCGGTGGATTTAACCTGCAAACATAAATTGTTTCAAATATATTATACCTAAAATCATAAACTAACATCAAAATAAACAACCAACTGTCAGGTGCGAGCTACAAGCTATCTAGAGACCCCAAAACATGAAATTAAACCTGATGCAAACAACAACGGAGGAGGAGGATGATGTGAACAACAATCACGACCCATGATCCACAATGGCAAGTAACTGCGAACAATGACAATGATGGAGGAATAAGTAGAAAATCATGACGAACGCGACAAAGGAGAGGAAATTGGTGGAGGAGGATCTCAAAAACATTGTTCAAGGTGAAGAACTAAGCTCTTTGTTACAACGTTTCAAATATTGAAGAAAATGGATCTCTATGGTTTTTTGAAGCATCATATAAGATAGTTGTTCACAAAACAACTGTCATGTATAGACCATATATATATGACGGTTTTTTTTTAAAAAGACAACGGTCATATATTATATATCCCTTTTTTTTTCAAAAAATTGAATACTTATATGATGATTTTTTATACAACCGTGAAATCTTTTGTCTCTATATATGACAGTTGCTTTTAACAACTGAAAACAATCATCATATAATTGTTTGCAGAAATTTCACTTCCCTATATATGACATTTTTCTAGAAAACTTTTGAGTATGAGGTGTCATATGAAGACAATTATGTAGTAGTGTAGTAGGGCTAGGGTTTTTTGTCTTATTGTTGCAAAACGGAAATGGGGAAGAGAGATAAAGAGGAGAGAAAAAAGAGAGGACGAGGTTGAGAAAGTTTGAATTTTTTTTTTTCAATGACCAAGATTGATCTAAATATATATAGAGTTGAAAATCCAGACTCTATAAGATTTGAAAATAAATTACTATTTTTAAGGTTTTATAAATAACCATATGATTCTACAAGCTTTAATTATTAATTGATTATTTATGATTATACTTACGTTATTAAATAAAATATTTCTATTTGCTGATCTGTATGCTAAATGTGGGATTGAGTTTGCTTAATTGTTGCATCCACGCCCTTTGCCATGTGCCCAGTTTGAGTGCTTGGGAGGTGCTCGAATTTGAGGCGACTGCACGAGAAGTGTTCATTATTATAAAATAGATACCTCTCTGGTCTATTCCTAAGAGAGAGATTCCCCCCCCCCCCCCCCCTAATATAAGTCACTTAATTTAATATAAAATTTTTTCTTGATTTTATTAGATTAAAATATCTCGGAAGTAACACATGCTCTTGTTTTCTTCAATCCTTGATTATGGTTACATTATTTGTTGAGATGTCAATGAAATCACTATATATATATATATATATATATATAATATGGGTGAATAAATCAAGCTCACATCACAGCCTGCTTTGCCATAATATTTATTCAATATATTCAAATTAAAGATGGTTTCTTTAATCATTTGGGGCTCCTAATTCATGTTGATGACCCTAGTTCCTGCATATGACAAGCCTAGCTAGCTTTCCTATGTAAAGACAAGACGCCACACAAACCATTCTAAAACCATACCATTACAAGCTTTATAGTACTTACTACAAATTAGGTATAGAATTCCCATATAGTTAAAAACGCATCTAATATGTCTGCCCTGCTCTTAATCTTAGCCTTTCCTTGTTATTATTATCTTGTGTTGCTGGGATTGTTTCAGCTCAGCCGTCTCTTAGTTATTACGCCATAATGTGTCCCGCAGCCCTTCTTATTATTGGAGCAACGGTATTCCTTCTGATAATTCATATTTTTACTACATATTCCCATGCAATATTGATGATTTTTCTTAATTTTATGATGTTTAAAATGCATTTAATTGAATAAATTGGAATCATGTGGAAGAATATGGAAAACATAAATTTTGGATTAAAATATGCATAATTGTCATTCTCTCTTGCATTTAAATTGAGGATATTTGGCATTACAAATTGTTACAATTTCTTGTAGGGAAATTTGGAAGAAATGAATTAAAGGAGGACTAAAATGCAAGATGAGAATTGAAGGCTAGAGGGACTAAATTGCAAGGAGTGAAAAGCTGAAGACCTAGACCCATGGATAATCAGGATCCGACCCACTTAGAAGCTCTTGACCCGGTTTGGCAATTGAAGAAAGAAGCAGAGACGCGTTCACGGGACCTTCATTCATCTGACACCATCGTTCACTCCAGACCGATTGGGCATTCATCACTCATCTCACACCATCACCACCGTCATTTGCCACCCTCACCGGCGACCTTCATTTATCTCCACCATCCTTTTCATCGCCAGCGAAAATTTTGGAGAGGACTCATGCCATTCATCCATACACTCATACCATCCTTCACCTTCGCATTCATCCTCCATTCACGATTATCTTGACATCCACCATCGTCAACGCTATTCACCACCATCACCTTTCGCTCCAGCTTCGCTCATGTCTCCCACTCCCTCTCTCTCTCTCGGCCTTGTGCGCAAGCTGGCTTCCAGAGTTCATCTTGAGCATCCGAGGGATTTTATGGCTAGAGAAGCAGAAGTAGAGCTTGACATATCTGATCCCCTTTAGATGAGTGGCTGATTTCCAGTAGTTTCCTAGAGATGTAGATGGATCTGAGCTCTTGTGTTTCATTATAAGAGTAAGAGTCAATTCTGTGATTTGCTCATTATGATTCTTGAATTACATTCCAGACGTATTATGCGAGTTGTATGAGCCGTTTGTGATTAGATTCAGCTAGACATGATTTGTATTTCACAAGAACCTTATGGGAATTGGATGTATCAGTACTTTTATGTGCTTAAATTATGTAATGCTTGAGTAATTCGTTGAGTATTTCAATTGCATTCCTAGTCTAGTGGATTAGGAGTATAATTTTTCATAATTGCAGAACATAGATGCTGGTTAGTGTTTATGTGAGAGATGAATTGTGCTGCTACATTCGGTTCCTATTGAGTTCAAGAGGAAATTTATATCTTATACGAGTTATGTGATTTATAATATGAAAGCTAGCTAGTTGTTAGCTCATACGCCTAAGAATTCAGGTGGTTAATGATTCATTAGTATTAAAGAATTGTTAAGTCTACTGATTATTCATGGTTTCATGGAATTCAAGAGGCAAAACACATTCCATGCTAGTTGTGTGATTGTGGACTTAAGAAAACTAGCTAGTTGTTAGTTTATATACCTAGGATTCAAGTGAACAATGACTCTACCATTTTTAAGGCAAGGAAGATCTAAAGATCTTTAGGAAACCAATTAATCTCACTGATTTCTCTACCCATTTTAATCACTGTTTTGGTCAATTAATTTCTGATTTTGTACTTTCTTAATTCATTTGCTTGTTCAGGAGTATGTTTAGGTAGTTGCATCTTCATAAAACCACTTGCACTTGAGTTACTTTCTTAAATTGCTAAATTAAAGGTCCATTCAGGTTGTTAGGGAAAATTAACTTGCATTTAGCTCCTTGTGAAAAATGACCTAGGCTATGTACTCTATATTGCATTACTTTAGTAATTTTGATAAAGAGTGGTACGACAAGCTCTAAATCACCCTCCTATGGCCGCCTCCCTCCTTCGCCTTCATTACCTCAATTGGGACCTAGTTGCCTTGCTCATCTAAACGGTGAGCTACATGAATCTAGTCCCTTTAGATTTTATTTTTCTTATTTTTTATTTTTTGTAAAATTTTTTTTACACTGGGTAGATATCTAAAATAAAGATAATCTCTTAGTTATCATTTTGTCAAAAAAAATTTTTCATATAAAAATTATGACTCAGAGAAAATAAAATCTGGACTGTCGAGATGGGATCTGGACAGTCTAGATCCCTCTAGCTCAACTGGGTCCCCTTGATTGCTTTTTTCAAGCAAATCTCTCCCCCTTGTTAGGGGTGTGCAAAAATTTCTTGTCCCGACCTTCCCATCTCAAAAGATTTCGGGACAGGAAAATTCGGGATCGGGAAAAGTAAAATTTGGGATCGGGATCATTTCCCGCTCCCCCGATCCCAAGAAAATATATTTTTTATTTTATTTTATTACATTATTTAATATTAAACATTGAATAATTTGTAAACTCATTACTTATATCACTATCTTAGTTCACACTTACAATTCACACTTTCTAGTCTCTCATCACAGTCCCAAAAATATATATTTTTTTGGGATGATTTTCAGATTTTGTAACTTAAACTCACTTTAAATTTCTATATTGGAAGTTATATGCACTTATACTAGACTAATTTTGTACTAGATTAATTATATATGTGTCTTAGATTTTGAAGCAAACATATTGGTGTTGAAAATTAGGCCGATTTGTTTTAAAAAATAGGAAAAATTCAATCAGCAAAAGACAAAAAAAAGTATTCGGGAATTTCCAGATCTTGTCCCGAGATCTCCAGTCTTGATCGGGACGGGAAATTTTTGAGATCGGGAATGAGATTTCTTGATCCCATTAAACCCTAGACTAACACATATAGTCAATTGCATTACCAAGAGAGAGGAAGTTAACTAAGGTCCATAAAGTTCAAAGGGGAAAAATGGTCCTATAATCCATTTAATCTTGAAAGTTAAAAAATCAATTGTTTTTTATAAATTTTCTTGTTCAAGAATTAGTATTCCAAAAAAATCTCATTTCAAGCCAAATCTGTATTTTAGTTCAACTTAGTTGAATACAATAGCCTTTTCTTTGATAACTTTGTTGTCAAATCTCTATAAGAATGATATATATATTCACTATTTTATTACTTAGCGCGACTCGCACATTTACGATGCGAACAGTAATTAACAACTCAATTTATAAAAAATCATTAATTTAAAATTTTAAAATTAAAATATATATATATATATATATATTTAAATAAGATTCTTCCTAAAATTTATTGATTTTTTATTTTCAAGTTTACAATTCATAGCCTAACAAACCCAACAAAGTCATGATGTGATTGATGCTCTTGTTTTGGTCAGCGTACCAATGTTTTCAGAGTTGTTTGTACGTTAAATTGTAATTGTAGATGTGACTTGAAAATAATCATGTAATTTTCGTAAGTAAGAATTAGTTAAATTGACTTTTTTTGGTCAGTATGAGTCATATATTTGTTCATTTCTACAAATAGGGATCAAGTCTTGTATGTACCCAAGTCTTCTATGATAACCACGTGTTTGAGGAAAGGCTTCATATTAATATATTGGGTCATATTAATATATTGGGTTAGTAAGGGGCATGCAAAAATTTCCCGTCACGATCTTCTTGTCCCGATCTGAGTAATTTTTGGAATGAGAAAATTTGAGATCGAGATAAGTAAAATTCAAGATGGGAGTCGAGAATGGGATCTCCAAATCTTGAATTTTTTTTTTGTATTTTTTTACATTATTTAATAGTAAATATTGAATAATTTGTAAATTCATTACTTATAACACTATCTTAGTTCACACTTACAACTCACACCCTTTGGTCTCTCACCCGAAAATAATATTTTTTTGGGATGATTTTAAGATTTTGTAACTTAAACTCACTTTAAAATTCTATATTGGGAGTTATATGCACTTATACTAGACTAATTTTGTACTGAATTAATTATATATGTGTCTTAGATCTTGAAGCAAACATATCGGTGTTGAAAATTAGGCCTATTTGTTTTCAAAAATAGAAAAAATTCAATCAGCAAAAAAAGAAGAAGAAGTATTCGGGGATTTCCCGATCTTGTCCCAGGATTTTCCTTCCCGATTGGGACGGGAAATTTTTCGGATCGAAATTGTGATTGATTTTCAATCTGAACCCTTTTCAGGATCGGGAATAGGATTTCCCGATCTCATTAAACCCTAGACTAACACATATGGTCAATTGTATTACTAAGAGAGAGGAAGTTAACTAATGTCCATAAAGTGCAAAGGGGAAAAATAGTCCTAGGATCCATTTAATCTTGAAAGTTAAAAAAATCAATTGTTTTTTATAAACTTTCTTGGTTAAGAATTAGTATTCCAAAAATTCTCATTTGAAACCAAATCTGTATTTTAGTTCAACTTAGTTGAATGCGATAGCCTCTTCTTTGATCACTTTGTTGTCAAATTTCTACGAGAACGATATATACTCACTATTTTATTACTTAACGTGAATCGCACATTTACGATGCAAACAGCAATTAACAACTCAATTTATAAAAAAATCATTAATTTAAAATTTTAAAATTAAAAAAAGGGAAAATGACATTTAAATACCATGTGAAGTTGGAAAACCCAAATTGGTCTTTTAATATTTCAAAAAGACACTAAGGTACTATGGATCAAATTAGGTTTTTCAATTTTTTTGAAATGAAAAGTAATCCGTAAACTAACGAATTCTATTACTATTCTTGCAAATCCCATTACTCAACTTGCGAAAAATCCCCTCTCTCATCTATTTTTTAAATTTGCTTATGTGAAAAGTAGTCCACAAACTAACGAATTATATTACTATTATTGCAAATCTCATTACTCAACTTGCGAAAATCCACTCTCTCTTCTGTCACGGGCAAATTTCTCTCTCCTTTGTCACTATGCGTTAGTCAGTGTCAGATGAATAGTGTTGTCAGAGGGAGAGAGAAAAACAGAGATAAAAAAAACTAACAAAATCCATGACTCTTCTTGTAAATCTCATTACTCATCTTATGAAATCCTACTACTATTCACATCAGAAAATTTGAAGAATCCAATTTAGTCTATGTTTTTTTTGAAATGTTAAAAGACCAATTTGGATTTTCTAAATTCACATGGTATTTTACTGTCTTTTTTTTTAAAAAAATATTTAAATAGGATTCTTTCTAAAATTTATTCATTTTTTATTTTCAAGTTTACAATTCATAGTCTAACAAACCCAACAAAGTCATGATGTGATTGATGCTCGTGTTTTGGTGAGCGCACCAACGTTTTCAGAGTAGTTTGCACGTTAAATTGTCATTTTAGATGTGACTTGAAAATAATCATGTAATTTTCGTAAGTAAGAATTAGTTAAATTGACCTTTTTTGGTCAGTATGAGTGATATATTTGTTCATGTCTACCAATAGGGATCAAGTCTTGTATACACCCAAGTCTTCTATGATAACGACGTGTTTGAGGAAAGGCTTCATATTAATATATTGGGTTAATTAGGGGTGTGTAAAAATTTCTCGTCTCAATCTTTCCATTCCGATCTTGAGAAATCTTCATAATAGGAAAATTTAGGATCGGATCAAGAATGGGATTTTTTGATCCCAAAAAAATATTTTTTATTTTTTTAATTATTTAATATTAATACATTGAATAATTTGTAAACTCATTACTTATATATCTATCTTAATTTACACTTACAATTCACACTCTTTGATCTCTCATCACAGTCCCGAAAATAATATTTTTTTCGGGATGATTTTAACATTATGTAACTTAAACTCACTTTAAATTTCTGTACTGGGAGTTATATACACTTATATTAAACTAAATTTATATTGGATTAATTATATGTGTCTTAGATTTTGAAGCAAACATAGTGCTGTTAAAAATTAGGCCTATTTGTTTTCAAAAATAGGAAAAATTCAACCAGCAAAAATAAAGAAGTATTCGGGAATTTCCTTATCATATTCCAAGATTTCTTGTATCAATCGGGGTGGGTGGGAAATTTTCGAGATCGGGATTTGAATTAGGTCGGGATTGATTTTCAATTCCAAACCCTTTTCGGGATCAGGATCGAGATCGGGAATAGGATTTCCCGATCTCGTCCTATCCCGACCCGAGCCCACCCCTAGGATTAATACAATTTTTTGTCTTTAAAATTTACCCACACTTTAATTTTGGTTCCTAAAATTTTAAATAATAGGTTTTGATCCCTTTAAAGATAAAATGATCCATATTCTCATTAAGTTATAGAGACTAATGTTTTAGACACAAAAAAAATTTAAGGACCAAAACCTGTTATTTAAAACTTGAAGAATTAAAAATAAAATGAGAACAAACTTAAGAGACTAAACATTGTATTAACCTTAAATTATTAATTGCAAGCCCATTGATGACTTTATTTTTTAAATTAAATTTTGTAACTATGAACCATTTATTCTCACAAACTAATAAAAAAAGTTTAAAGTATTAAACCTATCCTAAATTTTACATGATTTTCAATTAATATTACTCTTATCAACTACCCTAAATTCTAATACATTTAAATTAGGGTTGAGGTACGTCCAACACTCTAAACTATTTTCTTAAAGCACCTAACTCCCTAAAATAATTTATGATGTAATTCACTTGGATCCTAAAATAATTAAAATGGTGCAATTTCATTCAATCTAACATTTTATTAGCCCCTAAAGTAATTTTATCATATTTTGAATTAATTAAAATCTTTAATTTATTTTCCTTTTTTATTAGATCCCGATTGATTCTTATGTCCTTCTAGTTATTATTCCTCCGTTAGTTGTTGCTGCGGGTGCGGGAGGTAAGAATTGAAATGGATGCTTTTGGAAGGAGCTTGAAGAGGGATATATAATTCAAAATTTGATGAAATTATAGGGATTGAAAAATTTATTGTTAATAAATTAAAGTATCTAAATTCGATTGTTTATAAAATTAAAAATTAATAGGTATTTTTAAAATTGCATTAAACGTTCAGTTTGCAGCTCACTCTAATGTGCCTTCTCCTTGAAGTATCGTTTCAACATTATTGCTTTACGAATCCCTCATAATTGTTTCAAACGATAGTTTAGAATTTCTTAGTAAAAATCTAACAAAAATCCCACATTCTATATTGAGACTTCAGAGATTGAGAGTCCAGATTCTCTCAGCGGCCCTTTCTCCACTTCTCTCAGAAGACTGAGGGGTTCTGTGTGTGTATTTTTAAGTAAAAAATAATGGACGCCAAGACTTAACAAGATCAACGGTCTAGATCCGCTTTTGAGGGATGAAGAGTGAAAGTGCCATTGAGGAAATATGCTTTTGAGAGACTGATGATGCTCCTGCTTTTTGTCCATCCACGCTAATGTTTTTCAGATTACTTGTAAAATTTAATTGTAGATGTGACTTGAATGACCTATTGATTGTTGTGAGGTATTCAATTTTTTTATGGTTCTCTCATAATCTTTTTTCTTATTTTTTTTTTTTCAGAATCTCATCTCAACCATCAGATTAATAAAAGTGAATGGTTCAGATTTTATATTTTATAAAACTATTATTTTAAATTCAAATAAAAAAAATTTAAACTATTGTAACCTCCTCCCCTAAAGGAAAAATACTATAAAGAAAATAAAAAAAATAGAAATGGGGAATACCATATAAGTAGTACTGATTGATGGTTGATGATTTTCATATAGGATTGATTAATCAATCAAATGTGAAGAAATAATAATATAAGAAATTAAATAATTATGTATCATGTTATCATTTCAAAATCAAATCAATATCATTATTCTTAGATTTGTGATATTTATTGGGAACATAATTTTGGCACCATAAATCATGTTATGAGTAAATTAGGAAATAAAAAATTGAAAAAAAATAATTAAATAATCACAAAATATGATTACTTAATCAATCAATTATGAACAAATATAAATGAAGAAAATTTGAAAATAATGAGAACCAAAGTAACTGACCCAATTTTATTTAAAGTGGGTATTACAAGTTTTTAAGAATAAAGTTGATGATAATAATGTGGAATGCTCACAAATGAACAATACTATCACATAATTTCAGTTTCTTACATCAAAATAAGAGTCACCAACTCCAACAAGATCACACAAGTTCTTTGCTTATGTTTTAATTTTCTAGATTACTGTAACATACACACAAGAATAAGACTAACACATTAGGAATATTGTTGAGGCCAGACCCATAAACATAAAATAACCATAACAATTAATTTTTGTGCACGTACAAAAGTGACACATGTGGTGAAACAATATCATCAGAACTAAAGCTTATATTCTGGTTTTGACTTACCTCTTTAAACACTAGTGCTGGATTGAGTCGAAAATGACGCTGGAGGTTCATTATACGTTAGTCCGGGATAACTTTGAGGAAGGTTTGGAAATGGAGCTTCAAAGTTAAGCACACTATATGCTTGCCGTATTGAAGGCCTATGGTTATGATCAGGATGAGCACACCACAACCCAACAATCATCAAACATTTGATTTCATCCTCCTCAAATTTTCCTTCCAATCTTGAATCAACTGCTTCAATAATTCTCCCACTTCCATAGAGATCCCAGACCCATTTCACAATGTTTATTTCATTCTCTGGAGCTTCTGGGGTGATAGGTTTTCTTCCGCAAACTATCTCCAGAACAACAACTCCAAAACTGTATACATCTGATCTTTTAGTAGCCCTTTGAGTAACAACACATTCAGGAGCTATATAACCAGTAGTTCCGGCCAAATTTATATACGTTTGTGCTCCTTTTTCATGTTCTACAAGTCTTGCTAATCCAAAATCTCCAAGTTTTACATTAAAGTTGGAGTCTAGCAAGACATTGCTTGTTTTAATGTCTCTGTGAAGTACACATTTTTCCCATCCTTCATGCAAGTAAAATAATGCAGAAGCCAAACCTTGAGCTACTTGAAATCTAATCGGCCATTTTAGCAACCTTTTGACACTGAAGAGATGATAATCTAAACTTCTGTTTGGCATATACTCATAAACCAACAATAGTTCTTTCCTTTCATGACACCAACCAATCAGTTGTACCAAGTTTCGATGCCTTAATTGACTAATAATTCTTACTTCCGAAACAAACTCCTTCTTCCCTTGTGTAGAACCCTCCGATATTCTCTTTATGGCAACATTGGAGTTTGAATCACTTAGAAAGCCTCTATAGACACCTCCAAATCCTCCTTGTCCAAGCTTGTGCTCATCGTTGAAATCATTTGCAGCATTCACTAGCACAGCATATGAGTACTTTTTGGGCCCTGATCCTCTTTCAAAATCATCATCACTCATGTTGTCATTCTCACTTTCAGGAACATCATCATTCATATTCACATCAGGCTCTTTATCATGCATTTTCTTTTTGTTCTTCCACAAGACAAGCCATACCACCCCACAAACTAGTAAAACAAACCCTCCAACCCCTAATCCTATTCCAAGTGCTGTGAAATTTCTTCGTCCTTGGCCCAGGTTCGAGTTCAGACTTGGCCTTGGGGTTTGACTTGGACTGGGAGAAGAAGCATTAGGGAACTCCTCCGAGTAGAAACTCCATCTAATGATGCTATGCGTGGCGAATAATTGTCCTGTGGCAGCTGAGAAACCAAAAGTGATCCATTCAGGCAGGTACTTTGACAGGTCAACTATTTGATAAAGATGTTGCCACACAATGTTGTTATAAGGATCAAAACCATTAGTGAAGGAGATGCTTAAATTGCGTGTACTTCCATTGTAGTTGATGATAGCCTCATTTGTTCTGCCTCCCGTGATATTAGCGTACCATCGCGCAATAGCATTAGATTGAATAGAACTGATATCAACACCCACATGGATATACCGAGGATCCCAGCCATCATAAGATTCGATATTGGGAAAGATATCAAACTCAACAGCAACAAAGGGATGATCTATTGAGTTAAGTATTGTTTCTTGACCTCCAATGATCAAACCCATAGCACCTCCTCCCACTTTCGGAATATGGGGAAGCTTTGAATCCGTAGGGGCTAAGAAAAAGGCCATCCCATCGGCAAATTGCTCGTTGCCTTTTGAATCAATGACAAAGGTAAAGTTGGTGGTGAAATCTGTGAGTTTCCCGGTGGCTTTGTCCCACAAGTGCATCGGTCCGTGATATGTGGCTCGACCGACACTGTCATTGTACTGATTAACCAATTCGATGGATGTTCCTACCAGGCGAGCTGATTTTTCTAATAATATTCTGTCATCCTCCTCCTGGAAACTAGTGAAGCTAAAGTTTAAGGAAAACACATGGGGTATCACGAGGAAGAAAACTGATATCCGCAACATCTTCACTTGCTACAATCTTTTCAGAGTGAAATTTTTTTATAAAAACCTGCCTTTCTTTCCTCACAATGGTTTACTGTTTTCCTTCCCATGTGTTTTTCTTCAGTCTGCCATTATTGTCATTTTCTTCGTCTTTAAATTTCTCAATGCCACAGCTGGCTTGGAGCCTGCCGTGGTAATTGGGCCTCCTTTCCTACAAGTCTTCTAGATGAAAATTGGGAAAGTCATCAATGGCAGGACTTTTCCCCAATTCTCAGATACAGTTTCAAAAATTTAGTTCTAAAATTTTCATAATGATTTTTATAAGGGAAATTTTTTTTTTTTTTTGTATCAATCTTCTGATTGAGTATCAGTGGCAACCAATGGCCCTTCTGGTTGAGTATCAATCTCTTGCATTCAAAGTTTTATTTGAAGTTTTGTACCTTTTAACATCTACCCTCGTCTCTATCACTTTTGATTAATGACAAATATTTGTACTGCAAGCGAGCTCCGTTAAAAATTGGGCTGGAGAAATATCAATAAACGAGTATATATTTAAGGGGAAAAAAAATAAATAAATACCATTTAAACATTACAAACTCTAATAGATTACTTAAATTACGTAAATGACAAATGAGAGGTTCTGACAAAAACTCAATAGAGAATGACTACAATTAAGAAGATAATGCCTAAAACTCAACAGAGAATTATTAAAAAATAACTAATTTTTTATCCCTCATTTGTCATTTAAGAAATTTGAGTCATCTTTTAGGATTTTTAATATTTATGGGATATTTATTTGTATTTTCCCCTTATATTTAAATAGAAAGTTCATTTTCAAAGATTGGCAAATTAAATAAATTTCGCTTATGTGGTAAAAACTTCATGTTAATTATATTATTTTAAAGTATAAAATTTATCATTTTTTTAAAAAAATATTTTGTTTCAGTTATGAATTAATATATAATAAAATAAAAAAGAATATGATTAAGTAACTTATTTTGTTTCCTTAATTTCTCTAAAAAAATTAATTAAGTCTTATAATTAGAATTGTAAGTGATATTTCATACAGAGAAACAATAAGTGGTGGCATAATGTGAACTTGTAAGAGCGTCATAAAATGCCTGAGGCTCACTTAGCAACAATCCCCTCAGGTTATTATAAACTTTTTGTGGATAGTGTATTCTCAAAGCTTCTCTACTCAATAGTTTGTGGAGGAGGCATATGAGATCCACAAGGTAACTTCTATGGGGGATTCATGATGAGAATTTAGCAGGAGGGATCTTTAAGTGCTGAGCTATGGGACTACTTAACTAGTTTAAAGCAAGTTTGAGACATAGGTATAAGGAAAGTGGTTCTACTTACAGACTGTTTTGACACCTCGAGACTATGTCGAGAAGGATGTACCGAGTTACATATCCAACGAAGCTTGGTGTTGGAGATTTGAAGCTTAGTGGAACATAGTTGACAGGTAGAGATTTGTCACATCCCAAGGAACCTAAACCTGGTTGTAGATAACCTTACAAAAAGAGCACTCAATATGGAGTTTGGATTCTACTTGTTAGATAGGCTTGACACGGTTCACGTGGAACCATGTTAAAAATAACATTTTTGTTTCTGTTTGTTTCTTTGCTTTCATCATGTATCGAAAAAAGAACTATGAGTGATATAAATATCACAATATATTTACATATAATATATACTCCCTTCAGGTCTAATTATAAAGACCCATTTAACTTTTTTAGAAAATTATAAAAAAGTTAATTACATTACTTTAAAGCATTAAAATTTATTATTTTTCTTCAAACTATTTTGTTTGACTTATGAATTAATATATAATATAATAAAACACAACATCTAATATGATTCATGTTATTTTAAATCATTTCCCTTCAAAAGATATTTTCAACATATCAATTAAATAAGTTTCACTTTTAGATAAGTAACTTATACTACCGTCAATCCGAACATAAATTACATTATACAATCTAACTTTTACCCGAGCTGACTTTTACAAAAGACTTATTGTAAATAAATCACTTTTCCATTATTATTCTAAACACACTCGTACCAAACACAATAAAAGTTTTAGGGTTAAGGTTTTTAACCCAAAGAAGCAAAATTAATCATCAACAATTTTTGGTATCAAAAGTAACTATTGACTTTTGAAAATGGAGTAAACCGTTAACGGATGTAATCTTTGGCATTTTAAGGTACAAAAATAGCCATTAACTTATATTAAAAGTGCAAAAAGTAACCATAAATTTTTTTTCATGCAAAAGTAATTGAAAGTTGACTTCTCAAATATTAATTCATAAGTTTTTGTGTTGCTTATATAAGTTGGAATTTAAGAGGATTTTAATTATAAGATGACTAGATGTGACATGGATTATCCCAATCGTGTTATATGCATATGTGAAATTCCATTGCCTCCCAAGTTTTCTTTTAAACATCTTACCTTAGAATGCACTTAGTGCTGATTGTGAGATTACTTTAACATTTGTGATTATAGTATTTGTTCATGTTGGATGTTTTAGTTGTTGAAATTTAATATTAATTCATAAATTTTTATTTGAATTTTACCATTTTAATTCTCAAATTGATAAACTACTCATAATATAAAAGCTAACAACTAGCATGAAAAATTAATCATCTCATAATTAAAATCTTTTTGAATTCCAACTTACATAAATAACACAAAAACTCATGAATTAATGTTTTAGAAGTCAATTTTTAGTTATTTATATATGCAAAAAAGAAAAAAAAAATGTATTGCTACCTTATGTATTTTTAGTATAAGTTAAAGACTATTTTTTCCCATTACAATATCATAGAAGATGTCCGTTAACGGCCTTTAACGTATGTTAACAGTTTACTCCATTTTTAAAAGTTGATGATTACTTTTAATATCATAAATTGTTAATAGTTATTTTTACTCATTTAAAAAAATTAAAAACTATTTAAGAATCTATGTTTACATTAGTCGAGATAAAACTTCTCTCATATATTTACTTTAAAATTTATAAAAACTATTCTCAAAAGTTAATCTAAATCCTTGCCGAAAATTTTAAATGCAACCCAACGTTATATTTGGGTCTAAAATGTTGATTGGGGTCTTCGCACCAAATCCACGATTTGATTTGACGTTGTACTCGATTAACCAGTCAACGTTGTACTGTGTTCGCCCTAATAACCGGCGGACAAGACTTATCCTTATTGGAGGAAATAAGGGGTACCATAAATAGAGTCGAGAATTCGGGCCGAGCCCGTCAAGCCGGCCCTTTTAAGCCTGAGCCCATCACGGGCCGGGCTTGAATTTTAGAGTCTAAAAATAAAGTCGGGCCTAAACGGGCTAGCCTTGTAGGGCCGCAGGCTTAAACGGGCCAACTCTATAGGACCACGGGCCGGCCCGTTAGGCCCGTTTAAATATTTGTTTTAAAAAAAATTGCCATAATAAGATAATAATGATGATTATAGGCATGAACAAGATAAAAATCATAATGTTATTCATATTGTTTAGTGTTTATTTTATAATTTATGTTTTTATCTAATTATTTATTTGATTGTAGACATTAGTTTTTAAACTTCATGTATGTTGTCTTTTTGTTTTTTGGGTAAACATGGATAATGTTTGCTGTTTTAACTTAGTTTTGGTAAATAAAGAGAACAATATTTTAATTGTATAAGAAAAGGAAAATTAGAAGTCTAAATGTTACGCAAACTATAAAAAAGAAAAATTAATAACACAAATTGAAAAATGAGAAAGTTGAGAATTTATCTTTTAAAGAATTTTATTTTAAAACAATAGGTTATGTATTCTATTTATTAAAAAAGATAAAAAATTTAATACTTTAAAAATATTTGTCTTAATTTTAAAATTTTAGCATTTAGATAAATTTCTTAAGAAAAATATTTTTATTATTTTTTTGTTCAAGTCCTACAGGCTAGCCTGAGCCTGTGGCTAATCGGATTTGGCTTAAAAAATTTAATGTATTTTGGGTGTTGGGCCTAAACGAGCCCAAGCCTGTAATGGATCCGCCTGTTTTATCATCTTTACTTGTTGCTCAAGAATTTATATCTAGTAGAATAATATAGAAGAGAGTATTGCGTTATCACTGACATCACCATTTCCACTTTCACTAGCCCTTTATTTTATAAGAATCGAAGGCAAAGACAGAAACAACCACTTGGTGCGCCCCACCGCATCCTGAACTGGTGGAGAAGTTTCTAAACCTCAGAGGCTAGCTTTCCCAACACATAATAACAACATAACATATCAATATATAAGCACATCAAATCTTCGAGTCATCATCAAACCCAGAAACCACCAAATTTACAAACATCGATCGATTTAAGTTTTCATCAGTCTCAAGGCTTTATTTCGAAATTTCCATGGGGAAAACAACACACATAGCCGTTGTTCCAAGTCCTGGATTTAGCCATTTGATTCCTCTTCTTGAGTTTTCCAAGAGACTTGGCAAGCTTCACCCAGATTTTCATGTCACCTTCATCATCCCCTCACTAGAATCTCCTCCTTCTGCCTCCTTAGCCTACCTCCAAAATCTTCCTCCAAACATCGAATCCATTTTTCTTCCTCCTATCACCAAACAAGACCTACCCAAAGATGCCAACACAGCAATCCAAATTCAACTCACAGTGACAAAATCTTTGCCATCTTTACATAAAGAATTGAAGTCCTTGAATTCCAGATCTACTTTGGCTGCTGTAGTTGCAGACCCTTTTGCTTCTGAGGTACTAAGTTTCGTGAAGGAACTAAATACTTTGTCTTTCATTTACTTCCCTTCAGGTGCTTCAACGCTTTCCCTCTGCCTCTATCTGCCAATCCTCCACGAAGAGATTTCTGGTGAATACAGAGACGTACCAGAACCTATCCACATGCCAGGCTGTGTCCCACTCTATGGTAGAGACCTCCCTGATCCGGTTCAAAATCGGTCCAGTGAATCTTACAAGATGTTTCTCCAAAGAAGCAAGACATTGTTATCTGCTGATGGTATATTGGTTAACAGCTTCACGGAGATGGAAAAAAAGGCTACAACAGCCTTGACACAGAAAGGAACTGGTTATCCACCTGTGTATCTGGTAGGACCCATCACTCAAACTGGGTCAAATAGTGAACAAAACGGGTCAGGGTGTCTGAAGTGGTTGGAGAATCAACCACCTAGCTCTGTTTTATATGTTTCTTTTGGAAGTGGTGGGACCCTATCCCAAGACCAAATCAATGAGTTAGCTTTTGGATTGGAGATGAGTGGCCAGAGATTCTTATGGGTTCTTAGAGCACCAAGTAACTCAGTTAATGCTGCTTACCTTGGTCCTGTAAATGAGAATCCACTCAATTTCTTACCAGAAGGCTTTTTGGAAAGAACCAAAGAGCAAGGTTTTGTTATTCCTACTTGGGCGCCTCAGATTTCAATCCTTAGTCATAGTTCTGTTGGTGGGTTCTTGAGTCATTGTGGTTGGAACTCCATACTTGAAAGTGTGGAGAAGGGAGTGCCATTAATAGCATGGCCACTTTTTGCAGAGCAGAAAATGAATGCTGTTTTATTAACTGAGGGTCTTAAGGTGGCTTTGAGGCCTAGAGTTAGTGAAAAGGGCATTGTGGAAAGGGAAGAGATTGCTAACATGGTAAAGAGTTTGATGGAGGGTGAAGAAGGTGAGGCAATTCGCAAGCGAATGAAGGGTTTAAAGGACGCTTCTGCTAATACTCTCAAAGAAGATGGTTCTTCTACAAAGATGCTACATGAAGTCGCACTCAAATGGAGAAATAGTTTAAGTGGAATATAAGAAAGTTTTAAACAGGCTCGTTGACTTTTTTTTTTTTCATGTTCTTTTATATTTGTGTATGGATATTTATTTGTCAAACTAAGTTAAATTTCTGTGTTGTAAGATTAGACAAAAAAAATTGTATTATGTACAATGAACTCTGTATAATAAGGTCTCCTTAACACTAGGAAAGGTGAAAATGTAATCCATCGCTATAAATGATAATAATGGAAAATAAAACAAGAATAGAAAAATTCCTAATTATATTGATAAGTTCTAATTTTATTATATATTTTCATATCTTTTTATGGAATTTTATCATTATTATTGACTTTATATATTGTTATTATAGTTTTTTTGGATTAAAAAGGTATCTCACAAAATAATTTCTAAAGAGGGTATAATTGCCATAGTTTTATCATCATATATTAAATTGATTTACACGAAGGTATTTTTAGTTGTGTTTATTGTAGGAAAATTGATGAATTAAAGTCAAGAAGACAATCAAACCAAGAAATAAGATGATAGATCATAAACAAATGTGGAAATTCGCATAGGAAGAAGGATTCATAGAAAACAAAACCTTAAGAGTGTTTTGGGCCAAATTACAGCATGATTAGAGTCCATATGTGTTAACTTTTGACTTATGCTCTTTAAATGGGACATATGACTACCACTTAATCCCAAATTCATGCCTTTCATAACCCATGAAGAGCAAAAATGTGGCTACCTATAATTAATGAAGGTTAAAATGGTGATTTCACAAGATTATTTCCTCTTCAAGTCATAAGAAGGCGTCACCTCATTAATGAAAGGCATGAGGGTCATTTTGCAAGATTTCTTCTATTACAGGATATCATATAATGCCACCTAAGAGGATGAAGATTAAAGTACTGATCTTTTTAAAGAATTCAAATTAAAGATTATATCTTTAATTCTCAATAAATCATATATCTATCAACTCACTTATATAAATCACCTTTTAAAATCAAATTCAAGAAAGAGATAAAGATGATGATAAGGATCTAAGAAAAATATACGGATACAAAGATTTAAGATAGATATTTATCTTTATTGATTCATTCTTAAATTAAGACTCATCCCAAAGCACTACAAGAAGTATATATAAATAGGACCCCAAAGGCTCTACCATTCTAAGACATGTCTCTTCTTTTCTATTTGTTCTTTGAGTTTGAATTTTCTTGTAGTATTGTGTGACTAATTATTTTCTTGATCTAGGGTAGCTATGAACTGATTCTTGGATTAGAGTATGTTTGAACTTTTTAGTGAATTTTAATATTATTTTTGTTTATTTAATCTTGATTTATTTGTCTCTATTTAATGCCTGATCACCATTAAGTAGG
>JBAGKO010000011.1:22990503-23008762 GCA_037177275.1 Acacia concinna | reverse complement strand
CTGTGACCGCTGCCACGTCAATGCCCTGACTGCTACCATGTTATCTTTGTCGACCGTTTCTCAACCGGCAATGGCTGCCGACCACCACTATGTGCTGCTAATGATGACAACTTCGTCACATTCATTGACGACCGCCGAGACATCACCGCCGTCATGCCACCACAGTCCCTACTGCCGATGGAATTTCGTCACCAATAGTTATTTTTCTTGTATCAATATAAAGTAAGTGAATCAAACAATTATAAGTATTCTTTTTATTGGTATCTAAGTATGGTATAGGAACAATTCTTTCAAACAAGTTCTTTTGTTTATATTAATAATGTTTTAGAGTAACTATTCCAATATATGTTTGTATTTTTTTTATTTTCAAAACTTGTAATATAAAACCGTTTTAAAAAAAATGAAAGAAAACAAACAATGCCTAGTCCCGAGGCAAAACATCCTATTTGAATTTTGAAATCCTATGTGTTGAAGAGTTGAAAGGAACTAATTAATTGCCTTGTGGCGACAGGTGGGTGCCATAAATCTGATCAGTCTCTGTCACTTGCAATTAAAAACATATCCTCAAGAATGAAAGTTAACGTCTAAGTCACCTTTCCTCTCCAACTATGTGTTTGGTTTACCAAAAGTGAAGTTAGGTAAAAAATTTTAAAGTTATGTTAGGGGAGGCTATGAGCTTATTTATTTAAGAAGATGGAAAGTTAGATTATATGAGTAATAATAAAATATTAAAAAGGGGTCATGGACAATTTAATTAAATTAAGATACAAATTTTTTATTACTTAGAAAAACGTCAAATTTAGATATTTGAGAAATAAAGAGAGGAGAGCACCATAGGATAAATTTTTTTCCCATCCACCACCTCCCCCTTCCAATCAAATAATTTTTTTTTATCTTTAACCCTCGTCTAACCTCACCTATCTCAGAAAAAAACCCCAACCAAAAGGGAAAATATTTCCCTATGTGACATGCCACATATGCATTAAATGTTGGCCTACCTCTTATCAATAGTGTTTTGACTAAGGAGCTTGGGTGGAATAAGTCTTTTTTTTTTTTTCTTGAGTGATATAGGTTTGATCATATATTGATATTAAATTATTAAATTATTGATTGAAATGTAGTCATAAGAAAATATCAGTTTTTGAATAATGTCAAGCACACACGCTGCAATATTTTTTCTTTAGATAATTCAATGCTTTAAATAATTTTATTTTATTATATATCTAGTAGTCTAAAATATTTTTTAGGTGATCTCACTCTAAATTACTTTGTTCGTGTAATTTTACATTTAATAATTTAAATAATTTAGTGTTTTCAATACACCCAAGAAAAAAAAAACTTCAGGTTGGATACATTAGAAAAATAATGTAGGGTCAACTAGACTTACCTAGAGACAATACTGTAATGCGAAGTGCACCAAAAAAAAATTATTTAAACTATTAGGTGTTCCATAAAATGCTCTATAAACTTGATGCACTAGGGGGAAAAAAAAAGGAATGGCAATAAAATTCTAAGGATCAAACATATTAACCTAAAAGTCCCATCAATTTTGATTCTCACCAAAAAGTCCCAAGGGACCTTTGGGATAATAAGTTGATAAGAGAAAAGACCTGCATACCCATGTTCTTTCAGCAAATGCATGTCAGAGGAGAGATAAATTCAAAATTCGAAAATCACGCGGATACTGTTCACTTAACCATGAAAATTTTAACAGCTTATCAGGCTGTGATGATTTCTGAGGCTGGGTACTGTTCACTCCGCCATGGAAATTTTAACAACATATCAAGCCGTGATAACAACTTCATAAGCACGTTTTGACAACTTCCTAGAACGGGTACTGTTCACTCAACCATAGAAATTTTAACAACAGCCATGATGACAACTTCGTAAGTACGTTTTGACAACTTGTAATGCATGCACACATGCATTACAAGTTGTCAAAACGTGCTTACGAAGTTATAATCACCACCTGATAAGTTGTTAAAATTTCTATGGCTAATTGAACAGTACCCGTTCTGAGAAGTTGTCAAAACGTGCTTCTGAAGTTGTCATCATAGCCTGATAAGTTGTTAAAATTTCCATAGTAGAGTGAACAATACCCAGCCTAAGAAGTTATAAAATGTGCTTATGAAGTTGTCATCATGGCCTGATAAGTTGTTAAAATTTTCATGGTTGAGTAAATAGTGTCTACGCGATTTTCAAATTTTTCTCTCCTCTTACATGCATCTGCTGAAAGGACAGGGATACGTAGGTCTTTTCTCTTCTCAATTTATTATCCCAAAGGTGCCCTTCAGACTTTTTGGTGAGAATCAAAATTGGTGAGACTTTTAGGTTAATATGTTTGGTCTCGGACCTTATTGTCATTTTTCCAAAAAAAAATAACTTTAACCTTATATTTCATAAGAGCACTCGTATTACAATGGTCTTGGACCAATAATCACGCAAGATTAAACTACGCATGTGACTGTAGTCCAATCAGCTACCTTCTCTTTTTCTTCAGATCGATTCAGATTTCTTGTTTTAGTGGGATTTAAACTTAAGGCTGCAAAATGTTTATCATGAAAATGAGATTTCTTTAGAGAAGAGAACAGCTTGTAGTAACAGAACATACCAAAAATAAGTAAAAGTGACCACCAGAATATCCTTCCCCGATCTGTCAATGCTTTATCACAAGTCTGAGCAGGCTTTAATGCTACTCTCGGATTAAAACCCACATAAGATCACACACACACACACACACACTCATGTTTATATATATAGAGAGAGAGAGAAATACTTAGATTAAATTCCTTAAATCTATTTTGTCATGTTTTTCAATTGCATATGACCATGTGTCCTATGTTTGAATTATTATCATTTAATTATAAACTAAAATATAATAAATAGGATATATAATTACACGTGATTGGAAAACCTGACGAAATGGATGTAATGAACTTAATGTAAGTATAATTCTTGTATATAATAGTACCTCAAAAATAAACACATGTTTATAACTTTATCCTGGGTTAAATGACATTTTAGCCTTATAAATTTGCACTAACGAGCCATTTTACTCTAAAAGCTTTTTAAGAGACAATTTTATCCCGTAAATTTCTAAAATGAAGCAGTTTTGTCTTTGGTGGTTAATTTGGTTAATTTTTTACCATTAGTTGTTTAAATATGTTAAACTAACAATCCATATGTCTTCCATATCATTTTTTTAAAGAGTAAATTTATCTCGGAAGTCTCTATCATCTTAAAACTAAATTTAAAAAATATATATACAGTAGATGACATATTTACATTTTGAGACAAATTTGCACCTTAAAACATTGATGTGGAAAATATATGGACTCTCATGTTGATATATTTAGCTAACTAACTATCAAAATTAATCAAATTAATGGCCAAAGACTCTCTTTTAAAAACGTCAGGTGCAAAATTACCCTTCTGGCACTTTTATTGGCACAAACTTCCAAATAAAACTGGCTCTTAACTCGTTTATATATTACGTTTATGGGATGTTGCTCATATTTCTCCTCCTTTCTCACACGATAGAGTTCGACAGAATAACTCTCTCACATTGGCTTTCTGGATCTCAATCTCTCGTTCTTCTCTCTCTATCTCAGCCATCGATTTTTTTATTTTTGGAGGTAAGACTATTGATGTTCAGATTCATCTTTAACACCGTATGATTTGTTCTCCTCCCTTTGCATATTAGTTCATATTAGACTGCACTCGTGTTAGAGGCTCTTGCTTACTCATAATGACTTCGACTATGATTTCTTTGATTAAATAAGGTAATTAATTATTTAATTTCTTTTTTGGTTTTTTTTTACCAAGCATTTTTCTTTTTCTTCTCATTTTCACTGAATAATTTATGTTAGAAAGTTAAGCACTCTCTAAATCTATCGGGTGTGCACCCAGTAAGATTACTTGTTCTCAATACCGGTTTTTCTTCAAAAGAAAAATTATTAAAAAACAAACTTGTTTGACAAAACAACAATTTGTTTTTAAAAACTACAAACAGAAAATAATCAAAAGATATTCTCCGTTTTTACTGGTTTTGTTTTCAATTCTTTTATTGTTTTCCTTAATTTTCTTTTCACCTCCCGTCTAGGTATTGAACATCTCTTAAAACTTCCGCAGTCATCTCACAGTCACTTCCCCAGTTGCCTCTAAGTCTTCTTAGGCTTCACTCTCGGGCTGTCATCTTTGTCTTTCACATCCGCCCTACTAGCACAGTCATTCTAGGTACGTATGCCTCCTTTCCCTTCTCATTTAAGCTTTGTTATATTCACCAACGGCCCTCCGTATTGTGTTTTAGATGTTCCAGCTGATTTGTGCAACTATAAAAGCGGGATGTTAGAGAAATGTTAGGCACTAACTCATCCATTACTTTAATTCCAATATTCATACTGATTTCGAGAAATATATAATGAAACGTGAGTGTTGAAGAATTAAAAATGGGATTTGTTTTTCTGTGGACTTGAGTAGAAATCAGTGATTCTACGCTCGGAATTACAGTCACAACACATGATGACGTCATTGTTTGTGATTCTGAACCTTTTGTTTTGTATGTTTATGCCTCTGATTTGATGAGATTCCCATAGCTTACTTCTCTCTCTCTCTGTTTATTAATATGATTTATATGCTGCTGCTAATACTACTCCATGTGAGCATATTATCAAACTGCTTATTGTATATGTGATAAATAAGACTAAACCGGAGGAGATACTGTGGCAACAATTAAAGAAACATTTGTGAGTATAAATATCACATGTATATTTGTATATTTATTAGAGAGTACTGCTGAAATGTCTCTGTCAAGGGATTGAAGAAAACTGCTAGGGATCTGAAACTGATGTTCAAGTTTGATTCTCAAGTTGTTGACTCAATTGATCTTTTAGGTTTCTTTCAATTATAACTTGCAGTGAAGTTTTGGAGTCTTTGAAGTGTTGGAACAAACTGAGTTTTAAAAAAAAAAAATGGCTACGGCTTTTGTTAACAGGATTCTTTCAATTATAACTTGCAGTGAAGGTTTGAGTTTTTGGACTTTGTTGTATATGTTTAATCTCAGTTGCTTCTAGTTGGTTGCATGATAGATTGACTTTTCTAATATTTTGTGTGTTTTAGATGCCATCCAATGGAAAGTTTGAACAATTAGAACACTCCATCCACCAAATTCTGACGATGAGCTTTGACTTGAAAGTGAATATCTCAATTCTGAACTTCATGTAAACCCTGATTAAATGAAGACTAGGATAAAGATTAGACGAAGACTAGTGGTTTAAAGATTAGATGAAGACTAGTAGTTTAAGGTAGTACCTTTAGAAAGGAAGAGAGGTTGGGTAAAAAGCCTATATATATAGAGACTTGTAACTTTGATATTAGAGGGTAAACTAAGTAGTTTTTAGGTTAGTTACTACTTTGTATGCTCCATAGTTTATTTAAATTTTAATCATATTATTTTTGTTATATTTATGTGTCATTTTATTTAGTTTTTTTTATTAACATGGCTTATTGTGTCGTACTTACATCAGGTTCCTTACATACATTACATCAAGTTTTCCAATCACATGTGACTATGTGTTCTATTTATTGTATTTTAGTTTATAATTAAATGATAATAATTAAAATAGGACACATGATCACATATGATTGAAAATAAAGCACTTGACATAATTCTCACACATTTTTCCAAGAGCAAAGCAAGAGAATTTCATAAAGATTGTGAAATTCTTTAAATTTAAATTAACAATTTTGCATTCAAGTTCAAATGCTTATATTGATCACAAAAGAAAATTAGGAGGATTTATATCTCTTGGAATAATAATAATAATTATAATAATAATAATAATAATAATAATAATAATAAAGAAGGATAAGATGCAAACTTAGTAATGAACTAATTTTCTATAGACTTCTATAACAACTAACTATTTTGAGATGCAAACGTAAACATTATGATTTTTTTTGGAGCAATAATAGCAATGCCGTTAATTTACTAAACTTTTGTTACCTTTTTGACATATGGGTCTCACCATTCTTCTCGCTCTATATTATTTTAATATATTTTTAAAAGGTTAAATTACAAATTTAGCAATAAATTATTTTCTTGGGAGTACCCAACACAATTATTTTTCATAAGAGTGTTTACAAAATAAATGTGTGCATTTACATAAAAGAATTTATATTAATGCCCAATTTTATTTTTTCCAAAAGAGCTTTTACAAATTAAAACAAATACAAACATTTACAAAACAAATAAAGGATTTAAAAGTATTCAGGGATTTAAAAAATTTGGTCATTTATATATTTATGTGAAAATAAAAATTTTATTGCATCTTTTGGTCAAAATAAAATTAAGTTTTGTCAATGGAAATACAAATAGGGGTATTTACAAATTTTTTTTAACTTTTTTAATTCTTTTCCCATTAGTTATAATGTAAACATCCATATTTATCTTGTAAATGCTCTTTTGAAAAAGAATAAAGTAAGGGCATTAATGCAAATGCTCTTATCTAAATGCTCATATTTGCCTTGTAAATAATCTTACAAAAAATAATTATATTGGGTGTCATAAAAAAATAGTTCATTGGTAAATTTATACCTTAACCTTTTAAAATATATTAAAATAATAGAGAGTGAGAAGACTAGTAGGACCCACAATACAAAAATAACCAAACAAGTTAACAACTTTGTTTTAATATTGCTCCAAAAAAAAAAGTTCATAATATTTCCTTTTATACCCAAAACTTGTTTATTGTTAAAGTTACACAATAACCCTAATAATAACAACATAACAATATTAATAATAGTCCTTTTTTGGCAAAAAAAAAAATAGTCCTTTAAATAAAGAAAATGAACGTTGTTCATAAAATTAGTTGAACGCAACATATTTGGATTTAGTGAAGACGGAGACGGTGAATTGAGTAAATTTTCTATTTATGTGTGGGTTAGGTGCACAAAAGTATAAACTGTATAAGTATAAAATTTAGGTCCAATTGCTTATATACTTATAAATTCACTAATGAATCCTAGTGAAGTTTTGTACAAACTCTCCTAATGTATAAATTACCGAAGATTTGCAGATTCTATCACGGACAGTAGTTATTTTGTTATTTTTAGTAGTTAAAATGTACATATATAAATCCAACTAACAGATATACACAACTTAAATTTTGTCTTGTGCAAAAAAAGTTCCGTTCTATTTTTCTCTTTTAAAATTAAGGAAAATTCCCCCAAGATTACCATCTTCAAATTTAGAGAATCCAAATCCAAAAAAACAAATGAACGCAGCATACTTAAATATATCATTCTAACTCTCTGTCGTGTCCCAAATACAAAGTACAACATACAGAAACAATAACAAGTAAGAATCCAATAACTTGACCAAAAGATGGAGCCACTAATAAAAAAGCAAGCCTCCAGAATTGTGACAGTTCTACCTGAAGGGTAAAAATAAGGGTTTGCTTATATCAGTCACCAGAACAGGTTTTCAAGTCTCAATCCAAGGAAACAACAATGAAATCAAGCAGTACATGCTAAATGACGCTGATATACAAAACTATTGAGAGGCATAATAAATGAAGAGAGAAACAAATACTATCTCTGGTTTTATATATAAGATACAATTTATGGAGTGGCATGGTCCTATTTATAAGATACACACACAATTTGTGTTATCTTTTAATCAACTTTTTTTCCTTTTTTTCCAAATTCATTTTCCATTAATTACATGTTATATCACTACGTTGGCAACTCTAGTTTCAAAACAGGGTGTAGAGACATGATAAAACATTTTTCCCCAGCAAAACATCAGTCCAGATTCCATATCCTCTAAGTATAATTATTGGCATACCTCCAAGTATAGGACATTAACAACTTTCCCAATCCTCTCAAGCTGTAGTCCACGCGCTAACAATACCTGCAAGGGATTTATGAGCATATATGATTATTCAACAGCAAAGAATTGATATCGTTTGAACATGGAGAAAAGATAAAGTGATTGAAGAAAAAGAAAGAGTATATGGCCAAAGCATGGAGCATTGTCGTTTTCCCTTTTAAAAGTAGGAGAAAATTAAGAATAACAAATTATTACAAGAAACTCCTTCCATCTCACAACATAATAGACAATGAAACATCATCGGTTGTTAGTCCATTAGGTAGCAGATATACGTCCCCTTTCTCCTATGAGACGCACTAATGCGAGACTCATAATAATACACCTTCGCTTAAGAATTAACATCATTGGCAGACAAACCCAACGACGCTCAGTGACACTTCACTCAATTTCCCCCGGTGAATGAGTACAGTCCTATTCAGTTTCTATCTTGCCTGCCTGTTCTTCTCTCACAACCCTCTGTTCTTTCATTCTTTCCCTGATTCTTCCTTTCTTCCCTCTCTTCTCTCTTTCTATACCATTCCTTATTTCAATGGTATAACACACAGGAATGAAAAAGTTGCAAGATGTTATACAAAAAGTATATATTAGCAGAAGAACAAAGGTAATATCACTGTTGGATAGAAAGACCAAAAGGTGAAATGCATTAGAGTAACACAACGCTGGATATTCTTTTTGCTCCTAATATCTTGCTCCCCCTTAACTGTGATCACCAAAGAAACAAAAAATTATATGCAGTCCATAAGTAAAAAGAAGCATTATGAGCCTGATATATAACTCACTGATTGTCTATATTACAATTTTGTTCCCACAAAAATAGGATCATAATATATCCTAGATTAGCACCTCAGCAAAGAAGGCAAGAACACCGAGTACAAGCATGAGTATAATTGACTGAAATCCTGGAAGCACAAAATCCTGTATCAATAAGACAAGGTTTTAAGTAATCAACAAAGATCACAGGAGAGTTTGACACACAGACTAAGCTTGAATTGTATCATATGGAAACTATGATCCTATAATTTAAGTAGCTAAACTTGTGTATAAACAGACACAGATCATACAAATCTGAAGTGCAGCAAAAGTAACAACTAGTGTCATTGCTTTGGATACATAGATTGGAATTACGACCCTTTCTCGATTCATAGGTGTTCATTTCTCACCTATATCCATTTTTTTCTTATCAAATGTGATATAAAGCCGGTGATGATACCCAACAAAACTATGGTGCCTTAGAACTTTGACGTGTAAATTATTTTTGTCTGGGCATCAATGATCGATCATCTGCTAGAAATGCCATTCAAGAATTCTCAAAATGAAAATATATATATATCCTACAGCAAAAGTTTATAGAATAGGTTGTAATAAAACAATACTAAATAATGATTTTGAAATTTTGGCATAGTAATGGAGGAAAAAAATCAGACATTTCATGGAATTTGCTTCTCTTTTCTTCCCCTATTACCAGATATTTATGACCAGCACCCAACTGGAGCAGATTACCAAGAGCTTGGCGTTAGTATACCATAGCATTTTTCCAGAAATAGTAGCTTAAAAGCATTATGAATTTACCTCATAGAAAAATGTACATAGGGCCATCACCGGGCTAGCCAGCATACTAAATGTAAGCACAGTTACCCTGCAAGAAGGCCGAATTTCAGAGGTTAGAGAACTTATAAAAACTCTCAGAGTTGCTCAATTAGTCAGAAAAATCGAATAGACATTTTACCTAACGTCATGTCACCTATAATTTCACTGAATATTAGTGTCTCTAGGTGTTGATAAAACATGAAATGATTTTACAATCATGTCTGCTTCTAACTACCCTACCTCAAGTACATATTTTTTACAACTACAATTTGGAGTCACAGCAATTGCACTGTGCAGCCAAAGAAATTGTAATTTGTCAGCTTATCTGTTGAACACGGTCAGGAACATGCATGCCAAAATCCACCATATTGGACATTCTATGATGTGAATATTGGTTTGACTCTAAAGGAATCAGATAAGTAATTCTTGAAAAGTTATCAATATAGCTAATTCAATTGGATTTATTTTCTATGTCTAAGTATCATGATGCTCAAATTCTTCCTAAGAAATAACAGATCCCGTTTGTCAAGTTTCATTCCCTTTTTACCACTATAAATACTGTAACAGAACAACGGTCATGAACTCTAGTTTTTTGTCCAAAGAAGTTCTCTTTCTATCCAGGCTACAACCTATAAGCCAAATCAGTTCATTGAAGCTATAACTAAGCCTTTTGTTTCCCATCCACCATTTTGGCAAGTTAGCATTCATCTTGCCTAACTTGCCCATGAATCTTAACCTTTCCAAGTTAAGTATATCTTAGTGAAATATTATTCATGCAACTATGCTGTTTAAAGATTTAGATTTCTATCTTTATTAGTCTTTTTCTGTCTAAAACATTACATCAAAAATTTTTAGGGATTAGATAGTTTCAAGGTCTTGCTTTTATTTCTCCCCTGAAATCACATCATATGTATTGGACTTGATGACAGGACCTTTGCTAACCTAACCTATTTGCAGTACAAGAGAGATTTTCCCATACTCTAGTTAAGTATATATTCTAAAAGAACTGTAAGCCATAAATCAAAAGAATTTGGAACAAAGTTTTAGGCCATCCTAGGACATTGCCTACCAAAAGAATGGCAATGAAATAAAACTAGAAATGGAAAAAAAAAAAAAAAGGCATAAAGTAGCTTTGCAATTATTATTTTTTTTCTTCATTTTTTATTTTGGAAATTAACTTTTGGTTTGGGGGTAAAGGGTTTCGCATTTGATCCTCTTCCAGTACCCAAAAGCACGAGTCAGAGTACAAACATCCAGGAATATAAAAATGGCCAGTATATACCAGAAAACAATTATGTGATCTTACAGAGGCTGATCAGAAGCTTTTGCTCCAGCCCTTATAAGGCAGTAGCTGGTTCCACCTGAAATTGATGAAACGAGACCAAGTAATAATGCAAATATATGACTCCCTCTGTAATTTGCATTACTTTCCTCCTCAGCTTTAATTAACTGTCCTGAAATTACAAAAAATAAAAAGATTAATTAAGCTGAACTTACAGTTTTTACTGAAAGCATAAAAAAAAAATGCAGATTACACCTAACAATTGTTAGAAATAAATAAAAATATAAAACACTTGATTAGAACTACATAAACTCAGATCTCATCATTCTCAAAGTCTAGGACATGCTAGCTTTTCTCTAAAGATGCCCAAAGCTCACTCTTCAAATTTTTATCCAGCAAAAGCAGCTAAAATGATGAATTCAAGCATTTACACACAATCACAATGAGCAAAATTGCTGACTCTAAAACACAGAACAGTGAATTCAAAATCACCCAGTACATTTATAGATCTAAATTGTGCAAGCTAACTATAGCATAAAGGAACAACAAACATTCAAATGACGTTTTTCACCAGACTTAGAATGAAAACTACTCTACCTTGTGTAGCAAGCATTTCCTGGAAAAAGAAGAGCACACCAAAGAAACTGCAAGCAAGGCCTGAAATAAAGATGACAATAAACAATAAATTATTATTTAGGGAAAATATAGTTTTCTGTATTTCTCTATATTGATGCAAGAAAAAGAGGTGGGTACATATAGGGAGGATCACAATAGCTAGCAATAGATGATTTACTCCCAAAGACAAACAACATAAACCAAGCAGTAAACACGTTGGAAATAATAAGTAATAAAGTCTGAACAACTAATAGCCACTAAACAAAGGAAACTTAAGATTAGGTTAAGCATGAATACATGAATATGGACCAAGGCTCAAGACTCGTCTAACAATTACTATATATCATATTGATAAACCAAATGTCTGGTTGTTCTTAGCAGTGGCAAATCATTAAGAAATTTTGAGTACAACTTATTCCGCTGCAATATCAGCTATGCTTATATAAAAATATCTTATTGTTCATTGTTCAATTAGATAATAGCTACATTTCCTCTTGGCATACAAAACACAAAGATACAATATAGACAGACCCCAATCAAAGAGAAAGTGAAGATTCATGGGCATGTCTTAAACTATCTGATAACAAGTCCAAGAATATAGAATGGAAAACACATGTCTAGAAACAAGCCCTCATCAAATGATAATCAACTAAGGAGATGGTTATTCTGCATAAGAATTGTCCAACCAAACTACAACTTTTTGAGTTCTTCACAGAAATTCTACATATTTAGAAATCTGCATATTTATTCTCATTGGATCTAAAGAACTGAACTGAACCACTTTACCTGCAATGTCTGCAATTTTCAACTTCTCATTCAAAAAGAGCCTTGCCATAATTGATGCCATAATAGGAGTTGTAAAATTTAATACAATAGCCTGAGAGAAAGGCAATCTCTGAACGCTGAAAAGAACATAGTTCTTGCTATCACAGTAGTTTGGAACAATTTAAATTGTAAAGAAGCATCAAGACAGAAATACATCCTGGACTTGGATCTTTACCATTATATACTTATGAGTTACAGAAATGCAATACAGCATCCTCAAATATTTTTACTGGATAACACATTAGGTGGCTAGTAATGCAGTAATTGTATTTGTAGAAACCCAATAACTTTTAAAGGTATGCCAGCTGCCATCTGTGGAACACTCAAAATATTCAAGAAAGAATCTATGATACCTTAATCCTAAAACTTTGATAACTTTTGTTAAAAAGTATTGAAAAGATCTTCAATGAAGAAATCAGGCGATACTATCAACTATTGAGAATGATCTATGAAATGCTTAAAAAAATACTGGGTGAAAAAAATTATAAAACTAGTAAGCAACTCACCAATATATAAAACTTGACAAAGACAAACAACCTGCAAGGGCCCTTGTAATCAAAATATTCCTAATATGGGATGTTGCAAAAAGTGGCTGCTCACCCCTTCTCAACCATATATATGACAGTACCAACAAAACTGTACATCTTGTGAAAGCAACCTCAAACAAAGGAATTGCCTGAACTGCCAAATCAAAAATTTATTTTAAAAAAATTAAAATAATGAACAGACAAGAAAAGTGATTATATCATAATAATGGCAAATCTTGAAGTCGGGAAAACATGTCAAAAAAATTGACAGAACTGACACAGCAAGAAACGCGCTGGGAATGTAAATCTAGCATGAGTAGATTAGACTGACTTTCCTAGAAGATTGCTAAAACTACATTCACCTGCCCTCTTGCTTTAAAATTTGCACCATCCTCCCCTATTTAAATTTTATATGGGACAATTAATATGACCTTGTATAAATTTATGTTGACGCATATACTCCCGACTACTGCCATCCTTACAGTGGAAATGTCAAAGAATAAAAGGTCAGTGCAGTTCTTTCCAAAAGGGGAAGGATCCTTAATCTTGCCAAACCTCAGTAAATGGTAGTGTAATACTCCATCAGCATAGCTATCTGATGAATACACATAAGAGATAACTACATTTCTGATGATGGAGATGAGATATTCCTTCTGTTCCCTTTACCAACCCATCCAAAGAAGGTACTCTATTTGGTCCATAATATAGGGCAACTGCAACTACTTTGCAGTTCTACAAACTTGTTGGTTAAAACCTTAATCTCTTCAATAATTTTATAGGGTTAAAGTTTAATTTTGCCCCACAAGTTTTTGCATAGGAATTGTAGGTATCCAGAAGTTTTTTTTGCTTGGATCAATATCACCCAGAAAGTGATAAAAAAGCAGCAATGTCACCCTAATTGCTAAAAAAATAACGTTAACTGTTACCATTTTTAACAGTCTGAGGCAACATTGCTCACTTTTTAAACACTTATAGGGCGATATTCATCTAAAACAACTTTTAGATATCCACAGCACCAACGTGAAAACTGCAGGGGCAATTGAATCTTAATTCCAATATTATATCTTTCCAATTTTACCCTTGAGTGAAGTAAATATTTATGTTGGCAAAAAAAAAGAAGTAAATAATTACCTTTAAGTAGTTGACTCCGTTAAAACACATCCTTGATTACTTGAAGCAAAAATACATGAAGGGTATAACGGAAACAAAATAATAAACACACGTTTTCTAAATTTTGAGCCAAATAGAGCTTCTAGAAACTGTCCTATATTTTGAGCCAAATAGAGGTTCTAGAAACTGCCCTATATTGTAGACCGGAGGTATAAAAAATGTTTTTTGGAAAGTAAAAAAGATGCAGGAGGAGGAGATATGCTGTTGCTATAAAACAAGCCAACCTAGATTTTTAAGGATGGATGCACCATGATTGAAAAATACAGCAAAATAATATCAGGAAATTTCCAATACACGTCTAATATTGATTGAATAACTTCAGGTCAAAAATGAGATTGACTGAATAACTATAGTGCTGAGCAACACCAGAAATGAAATAATCATAAAAGATCTCCGTATTCCTTTTTCCCATTACACGCATAAATATTTCATCAGCACAGTTATAACAGTGCAACCAAAATAGCTTTATTCATCAAGATAATATCTGGCAGAAAACAGAGCAGAACTGAAGAACTTACCAGAAAAAATATTAGAAAGAACCTCCATAAGAAAGTAGGTGGTAGATGACAAGATCATACAAAGTAAACCAGAGTATCTAGATCCGCTCCAAACCCACAATATGAAACGGGTCAAAGAAGACTCTGACTCGAGTAATCTTGTTACTCCATCCTGCAACCACGTTGATTTCAGAAAGCTACTTCATTTACTTCATTTTCAGTAATCTTGTTACTCCATCCTGCAAACACGTCAACAATATTACAAAAAAAAAACATTTTCTTCTAATTGTAACACACCTAATTTATCTAACATGTTAAGTGAATATTTCCGTTTGGTATCTGTTGTTTTATTTTGTACCTTGTAACTGTATTTCAACAGGTAAATCACCATGAGGTCAATAAAAGAAAACAAATTGAACCAAAAAAAAATAGACGTCATTATTAGTTTTTGTTCTTCTCCTAGGCAATTGGGTAGGACAGACCCATGCAAGGTAGAAAGAAGCTAGTTTTATATCCCTTTGACACTTCCCAGACATTAATCACTCATCTGACTCATTTGTGGCAAACCCACACTCTAGAAGCCCCTTGCCCTCAACCTTTTCAATTTGTCAACCAACCTATAAAGAATGCTTCCTGCTGCTGAAGACAAAACCATACTTCACAAACAAAGGATGTACAGTTATTTTGTTCCTTTCATGTTAAATTTCACCTTAACTCCGTTGAAAGTTTAGTTATGTGCTAATAAACTTCCCTCTCCTTAAAAACTAGAAAATGAACCTTCATTAAATTCGTGCAGATAACTTCCCACTAGCAAATCAATCTATTATCTATTGTCTATTATTCTATTAATAGAGCGTGAGAAGGCATCATCTGCGCTAGACTTTAAGTTGGTGGAGAATATCTACGCACAAGCCAAAATTTAAGAGAAACGTTGTCACCACAAAACCTGATGTATCATGATTCATCATACAATAGCAAACTAATTAACCACATAGAATTATTCGGGGGAAATGAAAATTTAATCAATTATTTTCCTTCTGTTTTTCAGTTTTACAGTCACAATTCTCAAAGTTTCGTGTAATTCACCCGTCTTAACTAAAATCAGGAAGGCTTTATGAAAAACAGAAAGAGCAAAACTAAAAATTACTCTGGATTTTCTTCGTGGATAAGAGGCGTTGAAGATGTTGATCCTGGGTCTTTCGGGCTGCGTGAGCAAAGGGGCAAAATCCTCTGAAATAGCAACAGAAACAGCATCACCATCGCCGGACGAATTTGAGGCATCACGCACGATTAGCTCTACAATTCGATCTCCACCGTCGGCCTCTGAAGAAGCCATAGCTTAGCACACTCGTATCACAGGTTCCTCTTCCTCGTGCAGTTGACTCCTCATTTCCCGGCTCCAAGCATTAGCGCCTGCTGCCATGGACAATTAGCACAGGAAAACTGATATAAAAGGGCCTAATGGGTGCAAAATATTGTTAAAAAATAAAAAGGAAAAAATTTAGGTGAAGTTGTTTATATTATCATACTATAGTTAAATAATAATCGTTTAAAAGTATAATAAACGGTCATATGTTTTGAAGAACTTTGTAGTCTAGTGGTAATGATACCTCTCAAGTGTGAAGAGGTCACGGGTTCGATCCCGTCGTCCTTGCCCCTTTCAATAAAAAAGAAAAAAGAAAAGAAACCTCAGTATTGTTCAAAAATAAATTAAATGTAAGGAAAATATCATTCTTTATTATTTATAGATTACTTCCAACAAATTTTATATAAACTATGAAAAATTTTAAAATTTATTAATTCTACTTAAAATTTAATAAATATCCACCTTTTCTCTTTTTTTTTTATTTAATTAAGGAATAAGTATACTTATTAGAATTTATACTTATGTTATTCTTTTTACGCTTGCCATCTAAATCAACAATTGGTACACTCCTAGAAAAAGGTCGATATAATATAATAAAACTTAAATAGTATAATTATACATTTATATGTAAATTTTAATTACGTGATTTGCAAATATAATATAACTAAAATAAACATTCTAGAAGAGTATTATTTTTTTGGCTGGCAAAAAAAAAGGAGTATTATCTTTTACCACGATTTTTTACCTGTATCTTTTTCCCGACAGGGAGCTTACAATCTTGCAACATCATCATCATCATATATATACAAAAATTAAAATAAAAAACTATTATGGAATTACATGTCAAATTCTTTAGAATTATATTTAAATGCTATTTGAATTTTAAAATTCAATATCATCTTGTTTCTATAAGAGTAATGGAATTATCAATGGAAAAAAAGAAGACTTGACCAGCCGATTCGACTAGTTGGATAAGAATCGACCCCTAATCCGATCTGATCTAATAAAAAACCAATTAACAGTTTGATCTGGTCAACGACTGTTTGAACTGGCCGGTCGAACCGAGAAAACCGGCCGGTCAAACCAGTTGACCCGGTTTTTATAAAAAAACAAAAAAGAATATTACCTATTTATTTATAAAATTTTAAAAATATATCAATATATTGTCACTTATTTTATTATTGTAAATTATACTTATATATTTATTTAATTTTCATGCATATATATAGTGTTACTTTATCATTGTCAATTAAATTATAATATTTTAATATGACTAGTTCAAACCTCGGTCTGACCCAGTTGAACCCTTTAAACCCTAAACACATGCCGTGACCGGTTTGTTGCCTGATTTGGTTTTTTGTACTTTAGGAATTACCCAAACTTATAATATAATTAACAATTCAATTTTATGAAAAGTCAATGATTTAGGATTTTGAAATTGAAATGTTATTTAAATGAAATTCTTCCAATTCTTTTCCTCTAAAAAACAGTACATGAATTCGACTTATTTCCTCTTTTAAAAAATAAAAATAAGTCCTTGACACCCTAACCGTTCAAATAAAGTTTTGGCATAGCAAAAAGAAAAGAAACAAAGATTTAGTATTTAGAAAACAAATATACCAGTAACTCAAAAAAATTGAGAACAAAGGCCCCTCGGGTTTCAAAAATTAAATATCGAAAAACCCAAAAATGGAATAAAATATAATAATCCAAAACCTTATGTCTAATACAAGTGGAGCACATTTTTCAAACTTTGGATACCTTTATCTTCGATTGATGTGGTTCAAGGGGTTTTTTTTTAGTGGAAACTGGACGTCATAAGTATAGCTATTCAAAAGTACTAAAAGTACATGAATTACACTCCTTCATCAAGATCCACTCTTAGAATATATTAATCAAGGATACAAAACGGTTAAACTAAACTATGAACCATCCTTGCTAAATAGTCTGCTGACACTAATAATTCCCTAGAACAGTGCAATAATAAAACCTGACAATCCCTATGTAAAACTAATCTAATGTCAACTATGATGTCCTTGTATCGGTGGTTATCAACACATCCCCTACAACAAAAATCAATGGCAGCTATACAGTTCGAATATATATATACCACAATGTTACGAAACCCTCTTGTCTAGCATAAACTCAAGCCATTCAATATTTGCTAATAACTCTACAATGGCAGGTGGTACGTACTGAAGACAAGTTGCAACTATATCCACATATCCACACCCCACTTGCATCTTTGATGATTCCTCCACAGCCGCTTGTATATCTGTTGGTGTCACTGAGCCGTCCACCTCTAACATCACATAAAATCTTGAGGAAACTTTGCACCTTGAGAAACTTGTTGAATAGTTTGACCATAGAAAACACAATGTTTAGTCAAGTCCTTATCACAACTGGCCCTGTAGAAAGAATCATTAGCATCCTTAGGAATGGAAGTGTCCCCAGAGTCATATAGCTTCCTACATCTTGATGTCCATATGTCCCAACAAA
>JBAGKO010000011.1:22946384-22960236 GCA_037177275.1 Acacia concinna | reverse complement strand
GTAGCTCTCTTGTAATCTCTTCCTTTGTAAAGCTTTTGTGTTCAATACAAAGTTCTTCCTTTGCAAGTTCTTGAGTTCTCTAATACTCTTTCATGAGTATTCGAGTGTGAGAGACTGACTTAGCTAGTTCGCCAGGGGTGACAAGTAGTTGAGTGCCGCACGGGTGCTTGTAAGAGACAAGTCCGTGACATGGTGCTCTAATCTAAGAACCCACTAGAATTTCTGCCCACTCATCTCCAATCCAAGAGCTAACTCATTGATTTGTTGTTGGGATTGGGTCCCACCACTTCCGGAAGAAACATATAAAATAGAGGTACGTGGTTGATTTTCCAACTACTTCTAACACTCTGAACCTTTTTCTTCACTTTTTGACTCTGTTTTAGTTATGGATCCCATCGGATAGAGAGGCAGAGAACCACCTCTCCCTGGACTTCCCTTCCTTGCACTAAAACGGTGCTGTTTTGGTGTAAATGGGAAGGTCTTCCCGCCCCACCCCTTGTACAAAATAGCAGGTAGGAATTTGCAATATTTTTTTAAAATAGTACCTAATATTTTAAAATAATTTTGTGTTCTAAAATAAATTTTTGTGTATCATAAAATAATTTTCAAGAGCAACCAATATATGATAATATGTGCACTGAACTATTTTTTTACTAAGATTTTGTATCTTACCGTTATTATTTTTACCAAGACTCTGAATCTTATAGCTATTTTTATCACATTTAACACCCTAAATTATTTTTCTAGTTGCAATGGGGAGATAATAATTTTTAGGAGCATTTAGTATTTGACAGTGCAGTTAACTATTTTATATCAAGACTTTGTATCTTACGGTTATTATTTTTTACCAAAATTTTGTATCTTACAGTTATTTTTGTGGCATTTAGAACCCTAAATTATTTTTCTAGTTGCAACAAGAAGCTTCTAAAATATTTTTTTTAGTAATAATGAACACCCTAAATTTAGAAAACTGTGTATTAGATGCTAAAATTTATTGGTAAGAAATAGTTCAGTGTACATATTGTCAGATACTAGATACTACAAAAAATTTTTTGACACACAAAATTATTTTAAAATACTGGCTGCTTCTTAAATTTTTTTTTTAAGGTCCTACATGTTATTTTGTAAAAAAAAAAAAATTGGGGGGAGGGGGTTCCTGGGGTAGTCTCCCATTTACATCAAAACAGCACCGTTTGGTGTAAGGTAAGCGCAAGGGAGGGGAAATCTAGGGAGAGGATCCGCATTCCTTTCTTTCTGTTTCAAGGCTTTTATAGCCCTTTCTTCCATCTCCGTGAAGCTGATGTTAACTAATAACCCATCAACATATAACAATCTCTTTCTCCGTTGGACATACACTTTGTAAGATTCACTGGCCCGATTTTGAGCCACGTCAGGGAGGTCTCTACCATAAAGTGGAAGAGTGGGAGACAACCACGAATTTGAATAGGTTCTGGTACGTCTCGGTATTCAGCAGAAATATCTCTTCGTGGAGGGTTGGTAGATAGAGGCTGAAGGACAGCGTTGAAGCACCTGAAACGAAGTAAACGAAAGACAAAGTTTTTAATTCCTTTCCCAAAACTCAGTACCTCAGATGCAATAGGGTCAGCAACTATAGCGGCTAAATGATGAGATTTGGAATTCAAGGACTTCAATTCGTGTTGTAAAGATGGCAAAGATTTGATCAGTGTGAGGTGAATTTTCATTAAACGGGATGCATCTTTGGGAAGGTATTGTTTGGTTATAGGAGTAAGAAAAATGGGTTTGATGTTTGAAGGAAGATTTTGAAGGTAGGCTATGGAGGAAGAGGGAGGAGATTCTAGCGAAGGGATGATGAAGGTGACATGGAAATCTGGGTGACGATGAACAAGTCTCTTGGAAAACTCAAGAAGAGGAATCATATGGCTAAATCTAGGACTGGGGACAACGGCTATATGTGAAGTTTCTCCATCAAAATCTCGAAACAAAGCCTTGAGAACGATGAAAACTCGACTAAATTTGTTGATTTCTGGGTTTTATGAAGAATTTTTACGAACTTGTGCAGTAGACGCATGTTATGCATTAAAAATTACTTGTTCAGAAAGCTTGTCTTGCAACCCCGAATGAGTGTGTTACTCTCCTTAAACAGGACATGTACCCTACTGTTAATAGTGGCACCTCTTTTATGAGGGATGCCTAGATGTCTTTATCAATTTTTTCAAGTCTGCTTATTATGTATAATTTTTTTTAAAAAAAAAGCTTGTCTTGTAGTGTTTTAATCATGCATTAATTTTTTAATCATGCAATAAGAATTAAAACAATATTAATAATCAATCAATTATTACTTGATTTTGTAGTGCATTTGCTCTCAAGATTCAAATAAGCTAATTATAGTGTTCATGAATCATTGTATCTTATTTTCCATTCTCATTATTCATGAATCCAAATTATGAAGTACATGAACATTACACACACACATATTAAATACATCATTAACTTCGGTCGTTAAGTTATTTTTTATTTTTATTTTTTAAATTTTCAAATGTCATGTGAACTTTTTCCAACGAAATTTGTGATCACTTACATTATGATACACATGTATGAAAAAAAAGACAAGAGAAATAAGAAAAACTCAATTTAGAGTAACAAGATTCAAAAATCCCAAATTAGTATTTTTATACTTTTTTGTATAATTACGAAAGTGTCACTGGATTTTTAACAACACAAGTATCGTAATTCACAATAATAATATCAATTAACAACAACATTATAAACAACTCACAGCATAAATACTTAATACATAAATGCTTCTGTTGTTGTTAATTTATATACTATTGTTGTGAATTACGATACTTGTGTTGTTAAAAATTCAGTGGCATTTTTGTAATTATACCAAAAAAAGTACAAAAAGACTTATTTAATATTTCCGAATCTTGTTGTTGTGAATTGGGTTTTTGATATTTTCCTTGTCTTTTTTTGGGATTTTTCCTTTTTAATTTTAATTTTATTTATAATTAATATTTTTACATTTACATCGTTTTACGTAAAATAGTCATCCAATTACATACACCTAATGCTCTTGCTCCCCAAGAACAGAAATCTCAATAATTATCAAGATCCACCAAGAAAGAAAATAAAAAAGAAACAAATAAATGCTGTTGGGATATATATATATATATATATATATTGTAAACTAGTGAAACATAAAGCGAATCAGATATCCATTCATTTTCAACAGAGGAAGCTAACTTAATTCGACAAATTGAAATCCATACACAAGTACAAGAACTAGCAGCAAAAAGGCAAGTTAAAAAGCTAGTTTAAAATTTTCTTATATCCCATTTGAACGATTTCTCCATTTGAGTGCAACTGCAGATAAAATCTTTGTAGACGAACCATCTACTTTGAGTGCATTAGCAGAAGCATCTCTTAATTTCTTTATTATCTTGTGAATATCCTTACCTTCTTCACCTCCCATCAAACTCTTCACCAATTTAGCAATCTCTTCTCTTTCCACTAAACCATTTTCATTAACTTTTGGCCTTAATGCCACCTTAAGACCATCAGTCAACAAAACAGCATTCATTTTCTGCTCTGCAAAAAGTGGCCATGCTATTAATGGCACTCCCTTCTGTACACTCTCAAGTGTAGAGTTCCAACCACAGTGACTCAAAAACCCACCAACAGAACTATGACTAAGAATTGAAATTTGTGGTGCCCAAGAAGGAATAACAAAACCTTGTTCTTTAGTTCTCTCCAAAAACCCTATAGGTAAGAAATCTAAAGGGTTCTGATCATTTGAGGTATCAAGATAAGCAGCACTGGCAATATTGCTTGGTGCTCTAAGAACCCATAAGAACTTTTGTTCACTCAATTCCAAACCAAAAGCTAGCTCATTGATTTGGTCTTGGGATACAGTCCCACCACTTCCAAAAGAAACATATAAAACAGAGCTAAGTGGTTGATTCTCCAACCACTTTAGACTCTCTGACCCGTTATCTTCACTCTTTGACCCGGTTTGAGAGATGGGCCCGACCGGATACACAGGTGGATAACCACTTCCTTTCTGTGTCAAGGCTCTTATAGTCCCTTCTTCCAACTCCGTGAAGCTGTTAACCAATAGCCCATCAACAGATGAAAATTTCTTGTTTCGTTGGAGATACACTTCGTAAGATTTACTGGACCGATTTTGAACCGAGTCGGGGAGATCTCTACCATAAAGTGGTACACAACCTGGAATCTGGATAGGAGTTGGTACGTCTCTAAACTCACCAGAAATCTTTTCATTGAGGGTAGGGAGATGGAGGCAGAAGGAAAGCGTTGAAGCAGCTGTAGGAAAGTAAACAAAAGACAGAGCGTTCATTTCCTTTGCGAAACTTAGTACCTCAATTGTAACAGTGTCTAAAACTAAAGCAGCCAAAGGAGAATTGGAATTCAAGGACTTCAATTCTTGATGTAAAGACGGCAAAGATTTGGTCACTATGATTTGAGCCTTGAATCGATAAGTTAGCATCTTTGGGTAGGTCTTGTTTGGTGATAGGAGTAAGAAAAATGGGTTCGATGTTTGAAGGAAGATTTTGAAGGCACGCTGTGGAGGCAGGAGGAGGGGATTCTAGTGAGGTAATAAAGAAAGTGACACGAAAATCTGGATGAAGCTGGACAAGTTGCTTGGAGAACTGAACCATAGAAAGCAGATGGCTAAATGCAGGATTGGGAACACAGGCTATGTGTGTTGTTTTCTCCATGATAATTTCTAAACTAAACGTTGAAATTGATGAAAACTTGAGTCGAAGTTTGTAATGTTGATTTCTTGGTTTGAAGTACTGAAGATTTGATGCCTTTATATAGAGTTGGCTTGGAGCTGCTTATACCCAGGTGAAAGCAAAACTCATCTCATATATTTTACATATGGAAAGTGCTGGGACCCACTGGGCGGATGTTTCTCCATTTGACGTTGATTCTGATGCTCCAAATTTCAATCAAAGTAGTGGAACTGCACTAAATAACATTTTAATTATATACTAATTGTATTGTATGAAAATAAGAGAAAAACAACATAATAATCAATCAATTATTATTTGATTTTATAGTTGTTCATTACTCCCTCCATCCCTATATATAAAGTACTTTTAACTGAATTGCGGGATTCTAGGAAAACAGCTTAAGTTAATTAAAAATAAGAAATATGATTGTTTTTTTTAGAAGTATCCATATTTATGAATGAAAGAGAAAGACTGATGATGGAAAAAAGAAAGAAAGAAAATGTATGAGTAATAAATGATGGAGAGAATAAGGGCAAAATAGGAAAAAATACATTTATTATATAGATAAAGTCAAATTGTATTTTATAAAAAGAGACAAGCCCATTCAAATAAAAGTATCTTATATATAGGGACGGAGGGAGTACCTCTTAAGATTCAAATAACCTAATTGTGATTTTCATGAATTAGTATCTTATTTTCCATTCTTGTTCATGCAATCAAGTTATGATGTTCATGAATATATATATATATATATATATTTTGGCAGTTCATGAATATATATTCATACACGCACACGTACACACACATATTAAAGACATCTATGTTTCTTTACTTTTGGAAATTGTGTATCTATAATGTTAGAATAGATAAAATGGAACGTGTTAGTTTTTAATGATTAATAATGTTGAACGCATATAAATAGACATTATGTGTATTAATTTTTAAAGCCTTCTGGTAAAATAATCTTCAAAAAATGAAATGGAGAAAATACAGAAAATAGGGACATATGAGGAGGATGAGGAAACAAACCGGAAGTTAACTGTGGTGGGATAGAAATAAGAAAGAGGCCAAAGCTCTTTCTTTGATTCTGTAGATGTTCATTACCTGTCAAGATTCCAATAATCTAATTATGATGTTCATGAATCATTGTATATTATTTTCTATTCTCATTCAAGAATCCAAGTTATAAAGTTCATGAACATTCATATATGTAAAATACATAAATGTTTCTTTAATTTATGTGAAAAATGTTAGAAATGACTTAAGATCGAGGAGTATTAATCGTTGTTAGTTTTAGACATGTTTAATCATTGGTACACCCAATCACTCACACTTTAGCTAAAATTTGGTGGGTCTGCTTTTCACTTGGAGTCGACAGGGATTTAGGGTAAAGTGGGAGTTAGCATTAAATTTATACCAAATTTCAGTTTAGCCAGCTTATAATATGTTTTTAGTCTCTTAATACTAACATGTTAGTTTGTTGTATTTAACGAAAAATGTTAACTCAGAAAATTAAAATGTTAACTATTTGCAATTAAATAATGACAAAAATTACTTATATTAATTTTCATATTTTAATTGTGGTTAGTTTTGTCATCATTTAATTGCGAATAGTTAAAATTTGAATTTGCTGAGTTAGCCTTTTTCATTAATTATAATGAACTACTCTTGGTAATATTATAGGGTTAAAAACATTTTATAAGCTACCAGGACTAAACTGAAATTTGGTGTGAACTTATAGCACGTACCAAGAGGATATATACTATAGCCTTTCTTTCTTTCTTTTTTATGCAAAATAAAAAGAATAATATATGTGTTGTAAAAGTACTAGATAATGTGGATGTCCATAAACTCCTAACTTTTGGGCTTACACCTTCTATACTCCATAACCTCTCAATGCATACCCTTTAGGAGTCTTTATGCTCATAATTCAAATGTTACAATTTATGCACTCATTAAGATTAAATTTGATATTTACTTTGTAACTCTTGGTTGAGGTTAATAACCTATAAATAAAGCACAATATTACAGTTTGGTTGTATCCAAATGAAATAAGAATAACTTCTTCTTTGCTCTTCAATTCTCTCTTGTATTTTCCTTATTTTTACAACAATATGAGTCTATTTTATGGTAAAATCATTTTATCTTAATAAGTAATTTTATAAAAAAAATATGAATACAACTGATTAAATAAATAAAATATTTATACATCCAATTTTATGTATCTCAAAATTTATGCCTATTCAATTATATAATTTATACTTATCACACTTAAGTATGAAATTTTTAGGAAAAATTGTGTTGACATCCCTAGTAAGGAAATATACGTTAAAGAAATCTCATAAAATGATAAAAAAATTTGTAATCCCAAGGGACTTTTTTGTGATTAATTCAAATTGTCCAATTACCCTTATATCCCTAGTTGTCAATGATAGCCCTTGGGGTTGTTAATAATCATCCCTGTTTTTAGTTGTCAAGAACAATTCTTAGAGTTGTTAATGGCCACTCTTGGGGTTGTTATGACAGCCCCTATGAATAGTTATCAACGATAGTACCTAGGGATGGAAAGCCGCCATTGACAACTTTAGGGGCGGCTATTAATAACCTTAGGGACTGTTGTTGACAACTAAAAATAAGGGTAGTTATTAACAACCCTAAGAGCTGTCGTTGACAACTAGGAGTATAAGGGTAATTTCACAATTTAAATTAATTATAGAAAAGTTCCTCGGAAGCTTACAACAATTTTTTCATTTTACAGGACCTTCTTGACGTATAGTCTCTTGCTCAGAACCTCTATGCAATTTTCCCAAATTTTTATGCTGTATGATATTGATATACAAAGGATATAACTTTATTTGATTGAATTACGTTTCGTGATTTTTTATTAGGAGCTGTTTGGAACATTTCTTTTAAAAAAAATGTTTTTATGTTTTACATAATAAATCTTCACTTTAAGTTTTAGTTCGTTTATCGCAAAATAGTAATCCCAATACATACACTTTAATGCTCTTTGCTCCCCAAGAAAAGAAATCTCAATAATTGTAAGGACCACAAAGTTGTGAAAAAGATAAGGACCACAAAATAAATCTTCACTTTAAGTTTTAGTTCGTTTAGCGCAAAATAGTAATCCCAATACATACACATTTTTTTTTATAAACTAAGGTATCCCAACCCGGTAGGCTAAAGACTAATTATTCGCTTATTGTGCTCAATACATACACTTTAATGCTCTTTGCTCCCCAAGAAAAGAAACCTCAATAATTATAAGGACCGCAAAGTTGTGAAAAAGATAATTATTATCTCACTCGCATCACGACCTCTACTTAGACGGGAAATAAAAAAGAAACAAACGAACTTAGTAGTGTGCTATCAAATTGGATATTGCCAAAGCTAGATACAATAATGTTTCAAGGACTTTTCTTTGCAAGGTCATGTAGGTAATGTGATTTCCTTTATGGCGGATTCATATGACTATACAATGTGTTACTACTTTCCTACCAAGCATGGTAGTCGAAGTCGTAAGATTCTCGATTGGGATCGCATGAATCGCAACAAAGATTTCTATGAGAGATTCAAATCGTGCTTAGTATCGTTTTGGACTTTGAATCGTGCCTAAATCGTTCGATTCATGCCGAAATCACATGAATCACAGCTCTATTGCGATCTGGGCAATTTTGCAAATGCGAAGGATAAGGGTTGCAGAACCGGGTCACGCACCAATTCGAGTTGGATCTTGTGCGACCCGGTTCTGAAAACCCTATCGGGCAGTTGAGCTTTTTCCTTTAAAAAAATGAAAATTGTTTCAGCCAGAGATTACGCGTTCACGTGGGAGTGTGGGAGTTAAATATTCCCTCTTTTGCGCAATCAATTTCTTTTTTCCATTTTTTGCCTACTACCTCTCCTGTAATCAATCAATCTGATATTAAAAAATATCATAATATATTTCTTTATATATCCTATATATTCTGTAAAAAGCTATATTGTATTTTATTTGTAAAATCAATGAAAAAAATATATTTCCTTATTCCCTCTTACTTCTATATTCCGAAGGAAAAAAATCTCAATAAAATATAATCCCCTATATTTCTCACATGTATCTCCCAATCAATCACAAAAAGATATATCCCAATCAAATATCTAAAACTATATTTTATTTCTTACTTACCTCAATCAAATATAAAAAATGTTTATTAAAAAAATAAAATTAAAATGTTATCTTTATGAATTATGAAATAATATTTGATTATTTGTCTTTAAAATGCTAAATTGTTAATATTTATAAACTTTTAACATTAACTTCTAATATTTTTTATTAAAATTACATTTATGTCATCCATAATAATTGATCATGAATCTTACGATTGACGATACGGTTCGATTCACGATTTTAAAAACAGGTTACGATTCAAATATCAATTTAATAACCTTGCTACCAAGTAGTAGTCAATAGTTCTCCTAGTGTTCCTTTCAAACCATGCCAAGGACTAAGGCAAGGAGCCCCACTCTCTCCTTATCTATTTATTATTTGTGTGAATGTTTTATCTTGTATGATTCCCTTGGCTGAATATTTTCATTGGTGAGATGTCATTCATATTTCTCATCAAGTTCATCCTTTAACTCCCTTAATGTATACTAATGACACTCTGCTTTTTTGACAACCCAGGGAGGAAGATTGTCGTGTGGTCAAAGCTTTTCTCAAAAGATACTCCAGAATTTCAAGCAGCATATTAATAATCAGAAATCTAACCTTTTCTACAATACTTCTGTCTCTCATGGTCTGAAGATAAGCTACTTCCTAGTTAGAAAAGTGCCTGGATATGTACATTGATTATCATACAGCAGAAAGAAGGAAATTTTATGAGGTGATTCAAAAAGTTGAAGATAGGCTGGCAGGAAATTAGTTCCTTTCCCAGGCTAGGCGTATGGTGCTCGTAAAGAAATCTCTCACTTTTTTATTAGTATATCCATTTTTTGTATGAAATTTCTTCATCATTGATGTCATTATATTGCAATGAAAATGGAAAAATTCTTCTAGGGATTTTCATCTGAATCTTATAGAGCTTATAAGCTAAATTGGAATGAGGATTGTCTGTCGAAAGACATAGGCAGTAATTGTTCAGCTAGGATCCTTTCATAGAGCACTTTTAGCTAAACATATGTAGCAAATGGTTTCAGAACATAATTCCTTGTTGAGCAAAATTATGATGCAGGCATATCAAGGAGATTATAAGGATTTTGTCTTCAGAGCTGTTTATATTAGTGCGCCTATAGAAGTAGATTGTTAAAGCTAGTTTTATAATCACTAACCACCTCACCTGGCAGGGTGGAGATGACCAAGTCTATCATATCCTTCTTTGAAGGTGGCGAACCTTACACTGCGCCCTCAATCCCGATGGAATCATCATCTTCTCTCCTCTATATATTCCAGGAAGGTGGTCAAACAATTTGATTAATTTCTAATGCCAATGTTTGAAGTTCAAGATTTCATAATTAAAGTGGACGGACATTCAATGAGGGACATACACAATCGGAGATGGTTACAAATCATTCTTGTCAAGATCAATTTTGAAGATAATGGGTCCCCAAGAAATAGAATCCTTATTTGGAATTAGTTCGAGGTATATTTCCAACTTCTAATCTTTTAAGACATAACACTACTAGAAAAAAAGGCTTTTAAAACCAGTTGAATTTAACTTTACGACCAGGTCAGTTTAAGAAGTATGCCCTTATTAAGACTGGACCTAAAACCAGTCTTAGAAGTTACTTTTTCTAATTGGTTAGTTAAATGACTAATGTTAAAAAGTTTTACTTTATAATTAAAAAAATTCACTTTTTAAACTAGGTAATTTTATACTTAGTCTAAAACGTGGTCACTTTTTTTAAAAAAATAAAATGTACACTTTTTTTTGTTTCACAAAAGCTGTGTTGGACATTATTATACCTAAAAGCTATAATATACAATACAAATTCTACAGACACCCCTAAAAACAAAAATCCATCAATAAAAAATGATTATAACTAATCACCATAAATCTAAGCTATTGGAGCAAGCCTTTATCTAAGAGGGGTGTGAATTAGGTGATTTAAAAATTTAAACTCTAAAAACAAATTAAACGAAATGAGATAGAGTTGAGAAAGCTTTCACTTCCAACTTTTGACTTACGTCCAGTTACTGAGGACACCACTGAGTTTCCACTATCCTTCTAGATTTCAATGAGGTGCCTCAGTACAGACTTAATTCAACATTAGCCCTTACAATGTGAAATCCAATCCCAACCTCAAGGTCTTTCTAGCTAGAGTAACTCACGATTTTCTAGAAAGCTTTTTACAAGACTCTCTCACAGAGTGTGTGTGTGTGTGTGTGTGTGTGTATAAATACTGAAGCTTAAGATATGAATGAATACATAGAATTTGAGACAATATTGATATAACAGTAGCATAATAAATTTTGACTCAATTTGTTGTTCGTGGTCTTAAATGCCTTATCTATTTATGCATTACTACAAAAATAGGCAAAAGTGGCACATCTATTGTGGCTCTTAGAAATAAGTACCACAACTTTTGCTTTTTTTTTATTTAAAAAAAGTAGAAAATGTGGAACTTTCTAGAAGGAGCGTTATAGCTACTAAACATCTTACGTAACACTTTTTTGAAGAGCGCTATAGGAAGTTAAAACTATTGTGTGTGTTTTAATTAAAAATGAGAAAGAGGGACCCAACTGAGATGGGAGAGTGCCCCTAAAAGGGGTAGTCCCACCTCTTGGGGGGAGCTCTCCCCAAAGTGGCCACCTCACCCCCAATAACGGGCACTTTTTTTAAGAGAGCACCCCTAGTTGCGAAATTTTTTTCCCTCACCTATTTCTACTCTCCTGCCTTTTTTTTCACTCTTACTCGTTTTAACTTTGTCTCTTTTTTTTCCTCTTAGTTTCTTCTTTATTTCTCTTCCCTCTTTCTTTATCTCATAGATTCATCTCCATTGAAGTTTGAACTCCACTATTATTTTTTCTTTCATATTGGTCTCCACTAAAAAGGTATGTCGAACAACTGTTCCTTTGTTTCTTTTTCCCCCTTCCTATTCTCTTGTTCTCCCATATGAGCTCTTCTCATATTTTTTTTATTGTTAGTTACTGATTGTTCTCTTGTTCCACATAATTTTCTTAACTGATTTTTAAATTTTTTTTTCATATTTTATGGTTAAGTTGGAATTCAACTCTTTAGTTGACTTCCAATTAGGGGTGTTCAACATTTTCCCGTCCTGAACCCGAGCAAATCGGGACGGGAAAATCCCGTCCTAAAATTTTTGAGACAAGAAAAGTTCAAGATAGGGAAAAATTTATCCGGGATCGAGATCGGGTAGGAATGGGACTTCCCGATCCCGAACTTTTCCGGATCCAGAAAAAATATATATATTTATTTAATTTTTTCTAAAATTATCTAAGTACCACTAAGTTAAAAACTATTCTTTTTTTTTTCTATTTTACAACATTAATTAAATAAGTTGGCCTATTAATTTTTCATAATTGTTATTTTCAAGATAACACTTAATATAGAAGAGTCATGCATACATTATTCTTTATTTTGGTAAACTTATGTCATAAAAATAAAAACTTGAAAAGTTTTTAATATGTTTTTTGAGGAAACTAATACTCTTTTTATTTTGAATTAGAGAATAAATTCTTATTCCTTTATTTTTATTTTTTGGCAATGTTTATTATTCTTTTTACTTTTTACACAATGCTATCTTTTTTTCGGGAATTTCTCGATCTTGATTAGGAAATCTTGATCCTGATTTTTTGGGAATTTTTCGAGATCGGGAATAGCATTTCTCGATCCTGTCCCATCCTGAGAACACCCCTACTTCCAATAATTAGTAAGTATTCTTGATTAGCTGCTTCTTTGTATTATATTTGATATTTGAGTTACATTTTATTAAGATTTACTTGTTTGCATATTCATATTTGCTATACAGATACGGTTATCAAATTTACATTTAAAGTGTTGTAGACAAAAATAATATAGGGTTCTTAAGGAAAAATATAAAAAAAATTAAAACGACTTTAGATGGTGCTTCCTTAAAAAAATATTGAAATTCCTATGGTACTTTGGGAAGGGCTAAAAGAACCTAATGTAGCACCAAAATATGTGGCGTTTATATTGAGGGGAAAAAGTGCTACAGGATTTTTTTTTAGCGGTGGAATTTTCTTTACCGTTGTGGATTTATCCATGTCAGAGAAGCTACAACTGCTGAAAATAATAAACAAATTGTATTCTTTGTAGCAAAGATGCAGGATTTAAAAGCAAACATGACTGATATGGGAAAAAAATTGTATTCTTTATAATTGTAACAGTTTTTTCAAACCACAACAAACCAATGTCTTTTCTATAGTGGCCATTGTGAAATACTGAGAAGTCAACAACATGGAGAAATTGTATAGGTCCAAGTGTATAGAAAATTGTAGCAATGATGAGCTTTGAGCTTGTTCCTAGTTTATATCCTTTGCTTCGGAAGTTTAGTTTCATAGGCAATAAGTTTCAATTCAATTGGATGTGTAGTTCGGGAGACATGACCATATTATGAAACCTCTGTGTTGATTGACAACAATAGAACATAGCAGAGAGGTCATCACTCATGTGGTCTCTCGAGTGATCCAAAATTCATCACTGTAGTGGTCACTAGAATGAGGGTTTAGGTGAAGACGGCCTAGCTTCCATGTGAGTCATTTTTAGCTTCAATTTACTATTATAACCTTCATTTGAACGTAAGAACCTCCAATATCACATCCAAAAGCTTAAATCTTCATTTCCCATTGTATGTTGCAACTTTTTGACTCTTCAAATGCTGTTTGGATGTCACAAAATAAGTGGCTTTTGTAGCTTATTGTAATTTTGGTGTTTGGATGTCATAAGCCCATCAAAGCCAAAAGCTCAAAAAGTAGCTACAAAAGTTGAAGCAAAAAAGATGAGCTTTTTGTGGCTTTTCTAACTTTAAGGAGGAGAGAGAGAAGGGAAAAAAGTATTATTTAGTTGAATTTTCTATAGAGTCGGTATATCGACTGTCTCAGAAAATTTCAAACTGACTGTCATTAGTCTCCAAATAATTTATGGATACTCCTC
>JBAGKO010000011.1:22874110-22888170 GCA_037177275.1 Acacia concinna | reverse complement strand
TGTTGGAGGATGTGCTCGTGTCCTGTGGCGTTGAGAACACCGGAGGCTTAGAGGAGAAACACTTTGGGTATTTTGCTTAATGATTTGTGTAAATTGATTAATGATTGTTACCCATTCCTTAGGGGAGAGGTGTCTCAATCAAGAATTCTTGTGTGAACGTTGTTTGTTTTGTAGTCTGATCAATTAAAATATAATAACTCAGTAAATAATTTGACACTTCTTAAATATTAATTGATATATTAATAAAATTAAAAAATTTTATAAGATTCACCTTTTCATTATTTATAAAATCTTAATTAATGAATTTATTTATTTTGAAAAAAATAAAAATATGTAGATCACAATCAGCCAACTAGGATTAATGTTCGCTAAGTTGTTATTTTTTAATTAGTAAGACCATAGATGACGTGGCGAACAAGATTCGTATAAGAATTTCTCCTCCATCGAGGTACTCCCAATTACCCTCTATAGATAGAGGAATTTTTATGTAAACTCGGTTCGCCACGCCATTTGCGGTTTGTTCAATTAAAATACAACATCTCAATAAATATTAATTCTAGTTGGTTGTTTGTGATTTTAATATTATTATTTTTCTCAAAATAAATGAATACATTAATTAAAATTTCATAAATAATAAAAAGGTGAATTTTATAAAATCTTTTAATTTTATTAATATGCTAATTAATATTTAAGAGGTCTCAAATCATCAACTAAGTTGTTATATTTCAATTGTTCAGACCACAAATGACGTGGTGAATCAAGTTAATACAAGAATTTCTCCTATAGATTGGATTTATCCTCTTATTGGATCAATTTTTAATTTTTAATAGGTAGAACGTATGATTTTAAAATAATATATTATTATTTTAAAATAATAAAATATTATACAAATAAATTAAAATTATTAAAGTTTAATCTCAAAATTTTTAAAAGTGTCAGAGGTAAGAAATAAAACCAATCGAGATACTAAAACCAATGGGTGGGGGAAGGAGAATCTGCCGATCATAACCTCTCAATCAAGCACTCTCTCAAATCCTTTTGTGTAGCAACATCACCGGATCAAGCCCTGAGATTCGCAGGGAGGAAGTCGCGCCTAAAGTGTTTCAGTCATGAATATGCGAAGGAATGGGCTTGGGTATTGGGGTCTAAGGCGAGGTCGCTGGAGAGGAGAGGCCTAAGTGATTGTCTGAGTTTGAGAGAGAGATTAGAGGAAGTGGAATGATCAGAGGAAGAGGCCGATGCGAGGGAGAGAGGAGATTGATGGCGACGGCGACGGCAATGGTCGACGGGCGACGGCGGGCGAAAAGGGGGGCAGAGAGGAAAGAAAAGGGAAGGTTAGGTGGACATGAGGTGGTAATTTGGAGTGATGAGATGGATTGTAGGAAATGCCACGTGGCTTAATCAGTAAACTCTAACTGTCAAAATTAACCCATTAAACTGCGGAGATAAAATTACCCTATTTTATAACTTACGTCGTCTTGAAAAACTTTGAACCACTCAATGCCTATTTGTTGAAACTTTTAGGGCATTTTTTCCCTTTAACTCTTTATTCTTTACATCCATTTTGCTTCACTTAATCAATTGCATAAAGTTTGCAATAAGCAATAAATTAGTTTAAACAAGAATCACAAATCTTGTCCATTGGATCCTTTGGACTGGCCAGTAGTGTTCCTTGTTTATTTCTCGCCGGATTAACGTACTCAGATAATAAATATTGTTACAATACTCACGGAATTTAAAACCTTTCATAAGCCCTCACTGAAAGTGCTCAAAGTTTACTATTTCTTAATTAATAATTGATGTGTGAATTTAGCATCTGCATCGTTTGTGTTGCTAATACCTCATCAGTTGAAGAGAATGACAAACAAGAGATGACGTTTGGTTTTTTTTTTTTGGGCACATCTCCTACTCATCATGAGAAAAAATTGTGATCATCCCCATACATTATTATTATATTACATTTGGACAGTTTAAATTTAATGTATTTTAAATAAATTTTTATTTTATTATATGTAGAATTAAAAACAAAGATAATCTTATAATTATAACTTATAAAAATATGTATTATTTAAAAACTAATAAATTAAAAATTTTAAATTTAAACTATTCATATTTAAATTTAAATGGTTGAGACGTGGTCAAAACAATAAAGAAACAAGTTGCTCATGGAATGCGGACCAGTTGGTGGGGTGTGGAATTGTGGGTTGGGGGAATTAATTAGGGGCCCACTGGCCACAAATCATATACATAGATATTCATCTTATTTTTTAATTCATCCGGTTTACCTTTTCCTCTTTTGTCTTTAACTTTTATTATAAACACTGATAATAGTATCTGTGCTCTTCGAACAAGTTCTGTAATGTTGTGCTCTGCGGAGTTTCTTGCCCGCGAGTTCATGCTTTGGACATCAGGTCTGACGTAATTAACTGACTGTGAATCGGTTCAATATTATATAATTTTCAACTAATTATAAGATATACTGAATACTATAAATGAATTATCAATAACCTTTTATTTTTACCATTAATTTAATAATACATACGAGTGTGTTGCCAATACATGTATACATGCATGCACACGCTTTACTGGTTATGCCAGTTAGAAATTTAGAAAGCACACGGTCAAATTGCCACATATCTTATCTAAGATATCGATTAATATCCAAACTTACTAATCCAAATGTTTTGAGTGGTTTTAAGTTGTAACTAAGTAACTAACTAATATATTATACATGAATTATTTTCATATAATATATTATCAGCAATCTGTGATACTTTGCCATTAAATCATTATATGCGTGTGTAACGATATAACAATATAATTAGAACGAATCTTCTACTACCTTCTCCCATCATATTCTGTGACTAAATATTATTAAATTCACTTATAATTTCAAATTTTTTATTTTGTAATAAAAGGAAACATCCTTGTATACAGGGCTGGCCTTTTGAGCTATATATATATATATATATATACTGCCTCTAATCTTAAATATAATGTCCAATTAATTTTTTTAAGAGATTAAGGTGTTAAATAAATTGCTTTAGATTATTTATATTTAATATTTTTTCTTCAAACCAATTTGTGTGATATATAAAGTAATGTATAATCCAATGATACATGTCAAATACTATGATTAAGTAATATATTTAGTTCTTTTAACCTCTCTAAAAAAAAATCAAATGGCTCTTACATTTAGGAATTTAGGACCGGAGGTAGTATTGAATTGTTTGGTTTTATTTATTGTGGTGTTGACTAGCCATGGAAGAAGGTGTGCAATATAATGGGGTCAACAAAGCTTACTTAGCTGGGTACCCCCACTCCAAAGAGATCATATTATTATCTTTTTTATCTTTCAATACTACTGATAGCCGCATATTCATATATAAATTTTAATTGTTTACTATATACTCCCTCTGGTCTTAATTACAAGAGTCTGTTGACTTTTTTTGGAGAATTATAGAAAAATTATAAGAAAGCTAATTACATTACTTAATTATATCATATACTGTGTTTTATTACATTATACATTAGTTCATAAGTTAAACAACATAATTTGAATTTGAATAAAAACCACAAATTTTAATATCTTAAAGTAACGCAATTAGCTTTCTTAGGATTCTTTAAAAAATCAACAGGCCATTATAATTAAGATCGGAGGGAGTACAATCCAAGCTTTTGAAACAATGAGAATATACCCACGTTCCAAGACTCATACATGCATTATCTGAGTCTTTTGTATCCATGAGGCACCAAAGTATTTTGAAGTCAATGAGGATTTTCTTTTGTGAAACCTTATTTGCCACCACCTAGATGATCGTTTCTACCATGCCCTCAAGTTGCTTCATGTAGAATTTGTCATCTAATTTCTAAATTGGAAAGTGGTCTTTATATCTTCTTGATATAAATTGAAACCCAAGCTTTCAAGCTTAAGCTTTCCGCTATAGCCAACATTAGTCGTTTAAAGTTAAAATAAAAAACCGATAACAAGGCTTCTTGATTACCAATTCCTTCTAGTTGTGATTCCCTATAGTCACTAAGTGCTTTTGTTTGATTGTCACTAATATAATTAAGAACTTACATATTCCCAATTTCCTTCCAGTAAGAAGACAAATCTTTCAAACATACAATTGGCTAGTTTTAAGAAAAGAATTTATATCTTATTGCATTGCCCTTCAGCATTCATCTTAGTAGATCCTTTTAGTGTCTCCAAACACTTATAGGAAGGCATCATCACTTTTTGAATGATGAAGAGAGCATTCAATCTAGGTGAACTTCAGAAGATTATTGGTGAAAATGGCATGTCCTTAGTGAAAATGGCCTCAAACCCTCCCACTTGAATCATTGAACTAAATAATACCTATTTATTCCTTGTCACTGTCAATTTCATGAAGAGATTTATCAAGATCAATGCTCATTTCCTGTTAGAAAATATGTATTCTATGAATATTGTGTTCCTTAGTTCTATTTCAGTAACTGATTTGTCATCATTTTCACTAATGAAGACGTAGCTCATGATACTCTCAAGTTGTCTTATGAAGACATACTTTTTTATAACTTGCCCCCAATTTTTCATAATATGGAAAGACTATAGATATAAGCAGTTGGTCGTTATGGTCTTATGATGCTTGAACTTGTTAAAGTTTCATTCACAACATACATGGCACATCTATGACTGACTTTCAATGCCCTTGGTTAAGTTTAAAGATAATAGATATTAGTTTATCTACCAAATTATGGATGATATTTTCATTTATGCTTTTGTCTACTTAACCATATTAGGGAGAAGTCTGTTTCTCCATTTTAATAACTTCATTGAATTAAAGAGTTCTAGGGATTGATAGTTACCTAACAATCTCTTTCTTATATATAGAGCATCTTGAACTAATCAAACAAGTGTTTTTAGTTATTCAAAAAGATCTTATCCTTTCAGTTTAACTAATTTTTGACAAGATTTAGCCATTAGCTAATAGCCCCATGCTTACCCAAGCTTAGATAAACATAAATGTATTTCAAGTAAACGTCTATGACGTCAATGAAATACTAGGCTCTGTTTTCTACCCTCACATTCATTGGTTCACAACCATCATAGTGTGCTAACTGCAAATGGATATATGCACTTATCTCAAAAGGTTTCCTTATCTATCTTGCCATATAAACTAAGTAGTTGAACACATTACTTGGAAAAAAATCTTCTTTTGCTAGTTTTGATCATTCTTCTTGATCAACGTGTTAATATAGTAAGAAATGGAATGTATGGGACTAGTTTTGAGGTTTTTAGTGATCATAAAAGTCTTAAATATCTTTTTGATAAAAAAGAGTTAAATATGCAACACAGGAGATAGATGGAATTGATAAAGGACTATGATATCACACTTCGTTATTATCCTAGAAAAGCAAATGTAGTTGCAAATGTGCTAAGTTGGAAATCCCTTCAACTCACTTCATCAATAAAACATTTAATAGTACTCCACCTTGTAGTGCATTTTTCTATTGTTCATGAGCCGGGCTCATCATATTCCAAAGCTGTCTAAGCCTTTCAATGACTAAAAGTATGGCTCTGGCTTCGTGTCAAGTCATCAGTCAAAATTCTCTCCTGCGAGTTCTTCTACTTCTCTATATACCCAAACTAACCAAACACATCCTTTCCAACCATTCTCCTCTTTACCGCTTGCCCTTTTGAACTCAACAATTTCTCTACCTAAGCCCTTTCCTTCCTCTTTCTCATGGCATATCCTTCCTCACTTTCTCTTCTTCCTTGAGTTCTCTTATGGCGTCTCATATCTGGAGCCCTATGGGTTTCAAAAACTTCTCATAAAATTTATCCTTTTGTCAGTCTCTCTATCTCTCAGTCATTTGCACTCCTTCACAATGGCATTCATTTCCGCCAATGCAAGAGTAAGAGAGATACATCTGGGTATGTATTTTCATCGAACTCATGCCCTGTTCTTTCAACAGTTGCCGTCGGAGAGAATTTTATGATCCTTTTGTAGGATAAATTAAATTTATAGATAACAAATGTAGAATAATTTATCCATTAATAAATACAGCGGAAGACTAAATACCTCTAGCCATTGCTAATTCTTGATCAGGAACTTAAATCACCAGATGAATGAACAACTGTAAATCAAACACTAGTCAGTTTGTCAAGACTCTTCTGACTAACTGTAAGGCTTACTGATAAGGCTGTGTAATAGCCGTGGCCAATCAAGGAACCTCAAGAGACTGTTAGGGTTTCCTTATCTAACGCTCTATGTTTTGGCTGTGAACTTTGCGCTTGTGTGTTTTCACCATAAGAAAACTCACTTAAATAGCCAAAACTAAACCCTAATCTTACTGGCCCTTTTAGTTGACTAATGGGACACACTCAGAGTATTTTAATTACCCTAATTTATAACTATATGATATAATAATATTAATTAAAATATCTAACACAGAACATCGAGGTTTGGTGACACTGGGCTCTATCCTCGAGCTCCTCTCCTCTTCCTTATTATAAGTTACACAGTTATCTTCTTGCTTATCTGTCACCATGTTTCTTGTGAAGAAGGGTTCATTTTATTTTGAGAGTGCCACTTCTTAATTTACTATGGGGTTGCGGAATATCTCCTAAGGACATTGCTTTTAGGCGAGACTCAAACTATTTGTTTATGTATTTCTATAGGTGCTGCCGTACGCATCTATAATTTGTACAGTTCAAGGTGCTAACTCCAACAATTTATACGATGTGAGGTGCTGACGCCAATAATCATAGAAGATATTTTTTGCTTATCTTTTGAGCAGAGCATGGGTGTTTTCAAATTCGATCAGTTAATTATAAAAGAACAATGAGATAAGTTCTAATCCCATTCTCAGTCTTCTTTATTCGAAATATTATTCATGAAAATAATTTAGAAGTTGAAATTTGAATAATTTGATTGCGAAAAATATTTTGTTTTTTTAAAAATGATTAAGAGAATCATGTTGATCTGCCTCTTTATTTGATTTGAATAAATTCACTGGCCATGTTGCTTTTGAGATTGGTCAATGCACTGTGGCTTAAAATTGGGAAGAATTTGTTTTCGTTTTGAATATACTCACTACAGTTCTGATTCCATCCATCTTATGCATACGGATATCTCAAAAGTAATGACATTATTTTTGGTCGCACAATAATTTCAATGTTGTTCATTCCTCCTCCCTGATTCTTCCACGGAAAGAAAAAACCTACAAGATTAAGATGACGGGGCATGATTCCTTTGGCAATTGTAGAGGCCAGGGAGGATATGAGAATTGAGTTATAATACAGTGCTACCCGGACACAACCACCTAGTGTGGTTAAATTCAATGTATAAATTGGGGCTGACGATATATATGTAGTGTAGGGCATGCGGTAAAGATGCAAATCATGATTATTGTAATCAATAATTCATCTTCATGCTGCCATCTAACAAGATTCACTGCAGCTTGCATGTGACACTTTTAGCCCACGTGTTGCTGCGATGAGGTAATATTTGAAGTTTTGATTTGTAGAAGTTGTGCTCTATTACTATTTCTAGAAAACTTGTTCATGAGGATTGTTTTATCATTGATGGTTTAATTTCTTGAAAAAGAAAATAATCTGGTGAATGAAAATTAAAATTGTGGGCGCGCCATAGTCTTGAAGAGTATAGTATTTATTATATAAATCACGGATTATTTTGTGTGCCCATATATGGGCAGTGACTTTAGTTGTTTGGTTTGAAAAACAAACTTTTGATTCAAAGATTTGTAATCCTTTGTGAAATTGAAGAATAGTTTAATTTAATTAGAATGAAAGGGGATTATATGGTGTGAGATCACTACTACAAAATTTCATTCCTATGACCTTCTTTTTAAGCAGATTTGAAAGTACTATAAATATTGACACAACTAAAAGTTCTTGTGGCGCTCTAAAGACTTTTTGGGTGAGCGCCACATGAAGTTTTTTTTTAATAGAGGCAATCAAAATTGATTGCCTCTATTCACTCCTGTGGCGCTCACCACAGGAGTCAATCAATTTTTTTTTTTGATTGACTCTTGTGGCGCTTACCCAGGTGAGCGCCACAGGAGGCAATGAATTTTTTTTTTATATAGGCAATTAATTATTTTGATTCATTCCTTTTTTGTGCTCCCAAATTTAAATCTAATTTAAGAGAAGGAGAAGTTGCGGGATATGAGCTTACAATACACTTTTTATTCCTTTTTTCTTCTTCAAGTAGATTTGAGAACCGTATTTATAGAGTATAAATGAATATGAAACAAATTCAATTTTTATGAAATGCAACTCAAATATCAAATATAATATAAATATTTAAATTATCTTAGTTATTTTTTAGCATATAAAAATGAGAATAAGCTTAAAATTTAAAAACTTATAGTATATGTAGAAAGTTTAACAAGAATGAGATGAAACTATAAGCACAACATCTAAAAAGAAGATTTAGTAAAGAAAAATAGAAAGATGAGGTTGCATATACCTTTAAAATTAGAAAAAGAGGAAAAAGAGTATCTACTTAGGAGATCACTAAGAGGGATGAGTGGAGGTAATGAGCCCAAAAAAAGTGAAAGCGAGAGAATAAATGAGTATTTACCGAATGAAATAGAGAAGGAGGAGGAAATGGAAGTGGGAGTGGGAGTTTATATATAAATGGAGAAGGAGAGGGGAGTGGGAACCAAGATGCTAGGGAAAAGGGATAAAAAATTTAAGAGACGTGAGATGCTAAAAAATATGGGGAACACAATGAGCTGTTGTAAACATGGGAGCATAAATATAGTAGGGTTTAGGCAGGAAAAGAAAATTTAAAAAGGACTTCATATGGCGCTGCTTTGAAAAAGTGACATGGGAAGGAGAAGAAAAAAATTTTAAAAAAATTGAACTCCTGTGGTGCTTGTTCAAAGGAGCGTCATGATAAATTAACTGTTTTTTTAAAAAAAAATCTATTGTGGCGCTCGTTTGAACGAGCGCCACGATAGGTTTTTTGTTTTTTGTTTTAAAAAGGAATTGACCTATCGTGGCCCTCATTCAAACAAGCACCACGATAGAACAATTCACCTACCGTGGCCCTCCTTCAAAGGAACGCCACGAAAAGTCAATTATTTAAAAATAAAAATAGAGAGAGACCTATCGTGGCGCTCCTCCAGGAAGTCCCCACTTCTTGAGGCGCTCTTTTGAAAGAGTGCCACGATAGGCCTTTTTTTTAATAATTAGTGTATCGTGGCCCTTCTTTAAAGGAACACTACAGAAAGTGCATCACTTAATCTTTTATTTTGTAGTAGTGTTGGTAAGCACCCAAAACAGATGGCACTTGTAGTGCCCAAAATTTAGAAAAAAAAATATGGAGCCATCACAAAAATTTTAAAATAAGGGTAATTTTGGAAACTTTTTAAAAAAATTGAAAATACTCTACAAAAAACATATAAGGTTTAAGAGTTGATTGTGCGTTGGAAAGGTATTAGGCACCCACAACACCCGTTCATAAGAACGGTTACTCTAAGTTAATTATTTAAAACTAATATGGCCTTTAATTTAATTATAATTACCCAAAAATGATAAAAGACAAAAAACCAAAAAAATTGAGAAAATAAGAAGACAAAATATATTTATTTAAAATAAGAAGACAAAATTAGAAGACAAAGAGAAAATAAGAAGACAAAATATATTTATTTGCAAAATTAGACTTGTCTTAGAAAGAGGACCTAAGGCCTACGTACCCTTGTGAAGAATCAAACACTTGTAGTTTAGGGGTAAAAATGAATAGCATTTTATTTCTGTCTTTTATAAAGATGTTTATTTATTTGAGAACAATTCTTTTTATTTTAGAAAAATATTATTTTTTTATTTTATTATTTGAAAAAAAATATTTTGGATTAGACTTCCATAAGAGGTTTCAATAATATCACACAAAAGAATAATTACTTTTATCCTTACTGAGTTTCCAAAAGCCATACAAGGCATAAAACGTTTTTGAGATTGATTTTAATTTTTTTTTATTTTCATTTATAAAAGGGGTGTGATGTTGAGAAGAGGAGAAACACTCATAGGAGATGAAAGAGGAACACACAAGATAAATGCATCGAGTAGTTTTATTAAATACAACACCAATGAAAGGGAGGAAACTCATACCTTATGTTTTATCATTAGCATCATATAGAATCCATCTTAAAATGGTAAGTAATAAACCAACAGATAGGTCAATACACAATACATCGCATCATATAGAATCCATCTTAAAAATACCTTTTGAGTAAAATAATTACTGAACAAACATGAACACATTTGAGGACTCAAAGAAGATCATAAAGATTCCCGTTAAAAAAGAAGAAGAAGATCACAAAGAAACAAATGTGCCTAATGCTTTTGTAAATATGCCTCCATCATATTGATAGGTCTATCTGCATGACAAGCATGCAGACACATATGGAGAGAGGAATTAATATTAGGCTCTTAAAGTAAATTTCTATTCCCAAGACCCATCACAAAATTAAAGAAAGCAATAGAGTACTCTCTACCTTTCTTACTTGCCTCCATTCTATCCAAATTTTCTTGTACAGTGATCAAGAGGATTCTTCCTTTAACTTTTTTTTTTTTAATTATTATTAGTAAAATGCACTAACCACCCTTCTATTTTACCTAAATTATATATACATCCTCTTTAGTTTAAAAACATACACTTCAATCCAAACCACTAACACTGTTAAAGGATATTCTAAAAAGATTATCTTTTATGGCTAAAAACCATATTAAAAAAAAATCTTGTTGGCTAGTTTACCCCTCATTATGCTAAATCCATAACTTATCTTTTAGCTTTAATATTTATTAATTATATAATAGTATTTAACATTTTTACTAAATTAAGAAAAAATGAAGTAATTTTTTAATTTAAAAATATTTAAAACTTATCATAACAAATTTTGAGTACTTTGTTTGAAAAATTATATATTTAATGAAGTATATTAAAAAATTTTGAATTATATAATATTAATATATATATATTGAAAAACATTTTAGGCAACATATGCATTTAAAATATTATATCACAAGTAAATTTTAATAAGTAAACATGATTAAAGTTTTAAATTTATTTGAACATAAAAATTATAATAATATTAACTTTGTACTATTGCAATCAATGTGACATGAACCAATTTTTTTTTTAAAATATAAACTAATTTTTTTGAAAAAATAGATAGAGGGGCATTTTGGTCAATATGAAGGTTCAATATTGTGACTTAATAGTTAACTAAAGGTTGGGTGGATGAAAGTTAAATCTTCAAATTAGAAGGGAGGTCTATGAAACTTATATTTTGTATTTAAGGGAGATCCATATAGATTTGCAAAATAGAGAGGTGATCTTTATAATTCAAAGTAAATAGAGGGCAGTTGGTGTATTTTACTTATTATTATTTTTTTTTGAGTGGGATCCGGGTGTTGTAGCAATTTTATTCATGAGTAGATTTTTACACATACTAATTATGAAGGCACGAAGCGGCATCTGTATAACTTGTGCGCTTTGCTACTTTCTTAGAAGATTCAATAACTTTTGAATTTCTAGACCAAAAAAAAAGGTATATATACAACATATTGGACGCAAAAACAAAAACAGTTATAAAAATAAGAAGAATATAATAGAGAAATTTGGGATATATGAAAAGATGAATAAGACAAGAGAGAATTTGGAGAGTAAAGAGGGAGTGATTCTCATTACATTCCTTACCACAAGTGTATATACAAGTCTCTATTTATAGGATCTTAATATTGAAGACTAGCCCTATGAGTTACAATATATGAAGAGGTGCATTAAGTAACATAATTATACCATTAGGTGTTATAAAAAATAAATGCTACGAAGCCTTCAATTTAGTGATAATGAACTATAATTCTATTCAATATGAAAGGAAGATGAATAGCCTTATTCTTGAATGTCATAGACATCCAAACACATAATATTCATAACATTCAGAATAATTTTTATTATTTATGAAGTTAGTATATGAAATAAGTTTTATCTTAATTTTCAGAAAATGACTTTCGAAATTTAAGTTTGGGGTTACCCAAACACTATTCTCTAAGGAACAAAAAGCCGGACAACAAAATGAACCAGTTGAGACACAAGTTCAAAGTTTAAGGGTTCATTTGGGTCTGACTGAGGGTCAGATCGACCATATTAAAATATTACAATTTAATTAACAATAGCAAAATAACACTATATATTAATATATAGACATGGAAATTGAAGAAACATATGACAACAAAAAGAAATTATAATGCCTATAATTATACTGCGGTTATCTAACCTATTAATTATCATTATTGCATAAATCAAAGGATAAATTATAGGATTGAGTTTTAAATTTTAAATCAAATCACTTTTTTTCTTTTTTTTAATAAAAGCGGTTCAACCGGTCGGACCCCTCCTAGACCGGTTTGATCCCCTCCCCCAGTTTTTTGGTGTTTCAGACCGGATAAGGAATCGGTTCCCGGTTGAACCAGCCGATCTGGTCTAAATTTTTGTACTATGCTTTTCTTTACCTCCTCCACTCTAAAGCTTTTTTTTATATATAAAAATAAGTAAATGTGCAAATATGAGTAGGTCATACCCCATCTGGCGAGCCTTACCTAAACTCGCCTGTTTAACAAAAAAGTTAAGCTAAGTACTATTTAAATGTCTAAATATGTAAGAGCCTGTTTAAGACAAGCGGTGGGGTAGCGGTGGCAATGTTGAGGGGGAAAAAAAGTAGCTTTTCTGATTTTGAGTGTTTAGCTATGACTTCTGGAAATAAGTTACTTATTGCAATAAGTAACTTATTTATAAAAGTAAAAAAAAAAAGTGGCTTCTCAAAAAAAGTCCTTTTTTCTATCTTTCAGAAGTAACTTTTTGTACTCCCAATCCAAACACAAGTAACCTCTTCTACTCCCAATAAGTCACTTTTTATACCTCCAATCCAAACACAATTAACTTATGATAAGTTACTTCTTTTTAAAAGTTCCTTCTCATAAGCTCCTTATAAAAATAAGTCACTTTTCATAAGTCACAACCAAACGGGCCCTAAATAGGCCTAGTTCCTAAGCCTTTAGGCCAAGCCGGTTTATACATTTAGTAATATAATTTTATTTATTTTATATATGTGTGTTATAGTTATATTTTTATTTTAAAATATAATTATTAAATAGCTTTTTGAATTAATTTTTATTTAGATTTACTAAATCATAGAAATTAAATTTTAATTAAATAATATTATAGATTTTAAATTATGGGCCTTTAAGTTTACTTAAAGCCTTTGAGGCCTAATTTTTTAAAACTTATTTAAAAGCTTATTTATATAAGTAGGCATTTAAAGAAGTCTTAAGACAAAATAGGCTTTTAGGCTTCCGTCACATGTTTAAGCCTATTTAACTAAAATCTAGTCTTATTTAGCCTGTTTTTACTCCTATAAACAAGATACAAGACAATTACATCATGTTTAACACAAATGTAATGACAATTGTTCGCCTTAAATGGGTTCCATTCCCTCGCATCTTGAGTTATAATTTTAATAGTTGTAACAATAGAAAAATGAGGTTTGGGGCAGCTGCTTTGAATTCACTGTGCGCAGAATTGGACCGGACCGGCTGACTAGACCCCTGTCCGATCCGGTTGGCCTGAGAACCCAGAGGCCAAGTTGAGTGGGCCAAATCTGGGCTGACTCAGCCGAGTCTTTTTTTTTAAAAAAATGCCCCAAAATGACATCGTTTGGGGCTTTTTTTTAAATGTGACGGTACAGATAATCGCATGTATTCAATATCAACGGTCAAGATCTTCTCTGCCTTTGACTTTAGCTCTTAAAGATTTTAAATTGCATTTTGATCCTGCGAATATCGCAAAAATGGACCCCATGCCATCTTTTCTTCATGCTTATAACTTTCGCACTACTTTCTTTGCAATTAAGTCCTTTTTCTCTTTATAGAAATGCATCTTACTAGTTTTCTTCTTTGCAATTTAGTCATCCTTCCTCTTAATCCCCATTTTCTTCTTATTTCTTCTTCAAACCTACACTAAAATTTCACCAACTCATGATCAAGC